>CM036242.1:38645503-38907329 GCA_020698575.1 Bostrychus sinensis
AAGAAAAAATAAATATTGAAGTACGTCCCCGAGCCAGTCATTAAAAAAGTCCATTTCGTGTACTAAGCATCTTTTACATTAAAAAAGAAAACTGCAAAATAATCTTTTTTTGTTTGTTTGTTTGCTTTTTTGTTTTCTTTTGTTTTTCCAACAAAATCAATTGAACAAAAGATACACGGAACCCTAAACTGCAGACAATATCTCAGTAAGTGGTAATCTAGATTTGTATAGCTATCAAAATTTTATTTCTCCGAGTTCGTCCTCACATACTGGCGCATCAAACTTTACGCTGTAGCAAGTCACTGAAATGAGAGGGCCTGTCCCTCCTGCCAGGAGCTCTTGTAAAGCTATAGCTTCCGGTGTCATAGGTGAATGCAGAGAAATAGCGGCAATTTTGAAAGAAACACCACACACACTCTGTGGAGGAATCCACTAAACAATGAGCCCTGTTTCTAACATTTCTGCCCCTTTTTGTGGGACTTTCACAACTTTTGTTTTTCCTGGCCAGTGTGGCCACCACACACACTGCCCAGCTAACACTGCCATGTGAGGCAGACACTTAATACGTTACCTGTGTTTGTTCATGTAGGGAAATAATTATTCTAGCTATACGTTTTTATGTTTTTGTGATAGGTCAGCAGTATCAGGCTGGGCTGGGTCAGAGTCAGGATGGACCGCCCCCCCAGCTGTCAGAGTGCATAGGCTACTAGAGTGTATGGGATATCTGAAGGTTTAACAGTGTGTGACGCACGTCACAGCTTATAATATTGTTAACTGCGTTAAATTAAACTCTGTTTATACAAAGAGTTCTTGGAAAAATAATGAATATTGGTTCGGTTTTAAAAAGAAAAAAACGCAACTGTGGGCCATGTAGTGTGTTTAACTCCGCAGCAGTTAGAGCGAGTTTGCTATTGCATATAATGAAAAAATTTAGCGCATGCATTCAGCCACCATGGACAGCGCTGTCGCCACAGACTCACCTGAGCATAGTTAAGCCTAGGTAGAATAGTTAGAATATAGAGAAAAAATATGCATTATGTTGAGCAATATTTTACAATTAGCCAATCAGCACAACACAAAACGGACTGGCTCTGATGTAAAACTCATAACTCTGTAAATAGGGGGCCCTCTTGAACAATCGTCAGTAACCCCAAAATAATAGCTACCCCACTTGGATAGAATAGTCTAGCAAACATCATAAGAAAATTAGTAAATGAAAACTTTTACACTTAATACCTTAATTCAATTTTTTTACCATCCTCAAATTTTCTGTGTAATAAAGAATGTAAAAATATTGTAGTGTTGATTTACAGATTTTGGAGACTGTGGGTTTGCAATTGAGCATTTCAGCCATTTTCCTGAAGCAACCTACCAACAGCTCCATGTGGAGATGCCAAATATGCAGGATACTTGATCTGGTAACGGAAAACACATCCCTACAGAAACAGAAACTGTGAGTTTGCAAGCAACTCTGTACCTGAAGTCTAAAGCAAAAGAAAAAACGGGAAAAAAAAAAAAAAAAAAAAAAAAAAAAAAAAAAAAGCCCAGCTTTAAAAATTGTACTCCTCTGATTCTAGATCTGGTTCTCAAATGTTATCGCACCAAGTACCACCTCAGGAAATGTTAGGCTTCCAAAGTACCATCTTTAACGGTACTAAATTACCTAAAAGTAGGACTAATTCAGAAAAGAAATCCAAAAATGACTAAACTGTGGCTTAACCAGGAACTAAATCAGACTGAAAAAGGTTACAACGAAAAAAAAAGACTAAATGCAGGTTTAAATTTGGTCTAATCATGTCTAAGCCAGGATAAGTCAATTAAACCATGCTAAGCAGTCTAAACAGGGCTAAACTAAACAGTAGTCCTACTTTACACTGTACCACCATGGTACGTCCTACAGTTTGAAAATCACTATCTAGATCTAGTTTTCCACTTTCAGAACCCCATTTGCCAAATGGCGCACGCCATCTGGCGCAGACAGACGTTCTGCTTGGTGCTCTACAGGTAAGGTGTGTTGAGAGGCGCCTGCTCTAAATGTCGAGCTGGTGTAGAGCATGAAAAAAAATCCTCAATTGAGCAGTGTTATTATTATTGTTATTACAAAAAGATATAATAAGATGAAAATGAGATGCGGCGTAGGCGACAATGTGAGCAAGAGACTATAGCTGTGTTCCCATTCAACGGCCGCAGCCTTCGAAAGTAGCGGTCCACGAAGGCTACTCCTTCTTGTGGCCTCGTGACCACAAGGCGAGCCGAAATGGGACTGTCTGGTCCATGGAGCGTACGTCCAACAGCTGCTCCTCCTCTGCCGTTTGCCGCTACTGTCGCCTAGCAACCAGGACCGCAGCTGCTACCTCACATAAGCAGAAATGGAGCCAGAAATTACGAGAATTTATTTTGTTTAATTTACTCCCTCGAAGAGTATGAGCACCTGCTCTCCGCCGGCCTCTGCCATCTTCAAGCAGCAGGCAATGAATCATGGGATACATTGGCCGCCAAAGGATTCCCTGATGCCAGCCTTCGTCAGCGGGAAAGAGACCGCATTCAGTGATGCTGCGTTTGGGCAGAGAGGGAACCTTCGAATTGGACACCTCTGTCGCGCCAAACTGTGATGTATCGGCCTTCAAATGTACCCATGAAGCCGGCGGCCGTTGAATGGGACCAGCTTATAAAGTTCACATGAAACTCCCCAGATGCTGCAGTGTGTTGTTTTTTTTTGTGTGCTTTGTTTTTGATTCCTCTGCATTTTTCCTCTCCATAAAAGTTATATGATATCCACACGCAGTTCACACATGACAGAAGCGAGCCGTCCTCATCTGAGGCGACAAGAGAAGCGCTCATAGTCATCCGTGTGTAAATCCAGTTTAAATATCCTTTTGGGTGCAGGGGGTCCAAAGGGTTCAAGAGATCGGGGTATAATCCAGAATACTCGGAAAAAAATCTCCATGGATGAAAGAACACTGCAGGAAGCCAACGAGCCAGCAAAGTATGGATCATGCCCGGTTCATATGGATATATAAGAAGGTTAAGAAGGTGACAGAGAGGCGCGCAAATGAAGACAGAATACGCAGACGGATACAGCGTAAAACTAAGTACCTGAGTTATTCCTGTGTGGTTTCTTGTTTCATGATCATTATATTTGTAACCCAATCCAAAAGTAACACAGAATGTGTCCAGTTTGTGTAAAATGGCTCCGGGTTTGCTCTCATTTTGAAGAAGGGTTTTTGAAGCGCAGTGAAGGAGCCTGTTTTTGTGGGTCACTATTACGCAGAGCATTGGAAACATGTGCTTTTTGAAAAAAAGCATTTATATACAAGCAAAACATAGCATTAATGTCTTTTTCAACTTCCTGCCTTCATTAATTATCCACATTAACAGGACATAATCCACCAGGCACATCCCAGGCTTCGTCGGCTTTCGCATGGCGTTCTTTCGTCACGGGGATTGTTTTTCTCGTGTATACTGGGATTGTGCCCTGCCCTCCTGAACCCTTCTTACCACTAGGAATAAAGTTATTTTAAAAAACACAGTTGGATTTACCACAGATAGCTACATAAGTGTTCCTTTGTGACCTTGGAGATTTAGTTTTATTAAATTCCATTTTGAGAGACAAGCTGAGTTTATAGTTGACAAATTAGGTTGACCACTCTCAATCATTTTTTGTATTTATAGTGCTAATAAGCAAAATCTTTGTGTTTGCAAATGCAACACTTGTTGTTATTTTTTTTTTGTTCTTATTAATGTATATTAAACATATGCTTTGCAAAAAAAACTTTTTATTATTTGTTGTTGTGTTCAAATGCTTTCTTTTGCCAACCAAACTATAATGCAGTGGTTATAACCGTTTTCACAGAGCCACCCTGGTTTGTGTCCACAGCAAGCCAGGCCCTATCCCTGTCTGCACCAGCGCATTAAACAAATAAAACCAGATTAATTACAAACATTTATTTGCAAATTAAACCAATGGTTTGTATTTTTTTTACTGTACGTTTTTTAGATTTAAAATACACAATTTAT
This sequence comes from Bostrychus sinensis, assembly GCA_020698575.1. Lineage (NCBI taxonomy): Eukaryota > Metazoa > Chordata > Actinopteri > Gobiiformes > Eleotridae > Bostrychus > Bostrychus sinensis. The sequence goes on from CM036242.1 coordinate 38,649,521, forward strand.
ATTTTGATAACATGAACATCAGACAGACAAAAAGCGATATAATGCCACTGTTTTTGTGGGGGGTTGTTTTTGTTTGTTGTTTGTTGTTTGGTTTTTTTTCTCTGATGGTTACACTGCATGAATTATAATACTAATAAAAAACCTGAACAGTTGCCTAGGAGTGAACAAGAAAAAGTAGAGAGCTTTGTAGATAAGTTTATTTTGATTAGTTGGGATTTAAAAACAGTGTAAGAGTTGTGATGGGGCAGTATTTCCATTTGAAAGGGGAATAATCATAAACTCTAGTGTGGGCAAAAGCTCGAACCCAGATGGTGGAGGTGGGCTCAATCAGTGGCAACCATTCAAATTCCCCCAGGGTACGGCAGCCGTCTGCCTCTTGAAAAAAGAACAAACATGAGATACGTTTTGGAAAACATTTTACAAGTGTCGACCAACCTTCACATCAAGCAGTTAGTCTGCCAGAAGGCCAATGTCGGGGTTCGTTATCCTTCTGTTGTCCCTGTCAGACTGAGGACAGGTGGAACAGCTTTTCCAAGTCCAGAAATGTGAGTGCTTTTTATTTTTGCCACAGTAAAGTAGCAGCCAATATTTTGGAATGTCCGTTGCAGTGCAGGCAAAACTGGAGTGCTGCAAGACCCTCTTTCAATCTGAAGAGTTAGCAAGAGACAAAATTGCTGCATCACTCTTTAGTGGTAGTACAGTTTAGACATTTTATCTGGTACAACAAACAAAAAAGTCACATTATTTAGAGATAATATAACCAAAGAGGCGCTGCACAAATCAACATCAATGCAAACATATACAACAAAAATTACAATACCGTCAATAACAGTAGCACTGCGATCTATTCAAATACTATCTCAGGTAATCTGATGTTTTGATTTTTTCTTCAACAACAAACAGCACCATCGCAGCTTGACCAGTGATGTTGCAGCCTCAATCTAAAGAAAGAGGGTTATAATTAGAAAAAAACTAAGTGTTTGGACAAATAACTTTTTTTTCCATTGGTAAGACTATAATGTCAAAAGTTTAGCATGTATACACCAAGTATAAACAATTTAGTGCTAAAAGTAATGTAACACATGACGTAATGTAGTGTGAGTAAACAAGATTAATCAACTGTTTGTGCAGTTTGCACAACACACATAGTAAACCTATAACCAGTCTGTTCTATTCTCACCTCTCACAAGCTTTGCCATATTCCTCATCTGGAATCACATTAACAGTTGGTTTAAAGGAGGGCAGGCCTGCAAGATGATGACAAGAGAAACCTCTGAAGGAAATGGGGCTCCTGGACTCCAGCACAATGATACCGCAATCTCTTGCTGCTATGGCGTATTCATCATTCCTTACAGCTGTGAATTGATTACAAAGCATATTAATGTATGTACATGTTATAAAACTGTATGTAATTAATAGTTCCAACACTTGTCCATAAAAATACACGACATACAGTATATAAATATTGATCAGGGTCAGCTAATATTGCATACACCAATTTTTTTCTATAAATTGTCCTAATGTTTATGAGTATGTAATCTAAGGAAGTCAGCTACATAGGCGGCATTCACATTGATGTTGTGACATCATGTTAACACAACTAATATACACAAAATCATGTAAAATTCTATGCATTTTTATTTACCGATTTTTTCGGACTATAAGATCGGCTCCGAGTATAAAGTCCCACCAGCCACAAGAATGCATAATAAGAAGAAAAAAAACATATATAGTCGAAAAACACTGGAGTATAGTCGCATTTTTTTGGTGGGAAATTTATTGATAAAATCCAACACCAAAAACATACATGTCGCTTTATTTATTTTATTTTAAAATTTAAATAAAATAGAGAACAACAGGGCTGAATACAGTTATGGAATACAACGTTACATGACGACATGCCTGGTACATGTCAGTAACCACGAACATATTAAGAGTTATTAGATAACTCTAGCATAAAGACATGCTAACAAGTTTACCAAACTATCAATCCCCCACTCGGGAGGTGAACGATGCGCCACTTCCCTCTTCTACGTCGCTTACGTAGACTCTCGTCAAAGATATAATTATAACACGGCCTTATGGCGCCATCTTGCGGTTTAGATGTGAAAATTGACATGTGAAATGATATATAATATCATTTCACATGTATTTTTCACACCTAAAGTCCGCTCGGAGTTATAAGTCGCACCCATGGCCAAACTATGAAAAAAAACAGCGACTTATAGTCCGAAAATACGGTTTCATCTCTCTCCACTTTCACCTATGGGTTCAGGTGACTGAACGCTATATCAATTCAATTCAATTCAGTTTTATTGTATAGCCCAGAATTACAACAAAAGTTCTCAAAGGGCTTTCACAACAGTGCTCCAACAAAACACACACAATCAGACTTAACACACAATCAACACAAACAATAACTACCTAAACTAAAAAGGAGCCCAGGACACTCCTGTCCTATGAGTCCTTTCCAAGGATAACTCATCCCACTCTCCCAAACATTTGGTCTCTCGGGAACCTGTCCTGCTCAGAGGAGATCCCCGCCCTAATGCTCCTTCCCACCTGCCTCTCCCGGAGAGCCAGGCCGTTGCTGCTTTGACCTTTTTTGTGTAGCTTCGGTCACCTTCATCCGAATGGGCACAGCGGCGATTCTTCTTTGTGACTGTGTCCTAGGGCCCGCCGCCTGCAGCTACAGTCTCTCGGACTGTAGCTGCTGCCTTCCGGATCACAGCCACGGGGGGGATCTGCATGTGCTTGCCTACCAGCAGGTTTCTGGAGGTCCATATGGCGTCTTTGATGGCGGCGAGGGTGAGCCACATTCTCGCAAAGTCCTTTTTTCCCATGCTCGGACCTTGGCTCACCCCGTACAGCACCAGTTGGGCTGTGAGGACCTCCCCTGCTGGTAGGTACGGGAATTGTAAGGAGCCGGCTGTCGCCCACTGGTCTACGGCAGCGCTGCACTCCCAGAGCAGATGCCTCACCGACTCGGGCGCGCCACAACCCGGCCGGGGGCAGGTAGCGTTCGCGGACATGCCCCGGGAGTGCATGACGGACCTGACTGGGAGAATCTCATGAGCCACCATCCAAGACAGGTCCCGGAGTCTGTTTGGGAGAGCAGGATGGTTCACATTGCGCCAAACTGTGGAGGGCTCGCCGAATGCGAGCCCGCGCACTGGACTCACTGGTTCCCGCTCCTGCACAACAGAAATTAAAAGACGGTGATTAGTTAAAATCTGCGACTCCTCCTGCTCTAGTTTAAAATGCTTTAAAAAGGTGGGAATAAAAGCATAAAACTCAGGCAGGTTAAAAGACACTGGAACTTTAAGATCAATGGGTAAAAGTTTTCTGCTTCGTAGGTAGGAACCCATCCAGAATCTGGCGAATGCCGTGGTCTTGGGGTTTCCGGATGGGTCCCTACAAAGTGCAAGGTGCAGCGCAGTAAATTTGGCTCCCAAAAAGAGGTGCAGGTCGGGGACTCCTTTTCCTCCATTTTCTCTTCTTTTTTTCATTGTATCCCTCCTCAGCCGTTCCCACTTGGAGCCCCACAGGAAGTAAAAGATGGCTCTCTCCAGTTCTAAAATCACTCTCTTGGGAGGAATAAAAACAGAGCTAATTAATAAAAACAAAGGTAAAATCACTGCCTTAATAATTAAAACCTTCCCTTCCATGGTCAGTCCTCTAAGCGTCCAAAGCCCCAGTCTTTGCTTCACTTTCCCTGTCACGTCGGCCCAATTTGCACTCCCTCCCCCCTCCCGGTCAAATTTAATTCCCAGTATTTTTTGTCCTTGGGTCACGGTCAGGGGGAGTCCTGCAGTCTCGTCGGGGGTCCAGGGTCCGTAAAATTGGGCTTGGGTCTTTTTTCTATTTAGTTTAGACCCAGAGGCCAGTCCAAACCAGTCCGTCAAGTCCAGTGTCCTGTTAGCAGATAAAAGGTCTGTGCATAAAACATTCACGTCGTCCATGTATAAAATGCATTTGGCGGTGAGCCCCCCCCCACCCGGGATGCCCACCCCCCTGATTCGTTGGTCCCTTCTCAAGATCTGTGCCAGTGGCTCAATGCAGAGTACGTACAGGAGGGCAGATAACGGACAACCCTGACGGACACCGCAGTTAATTGGCACTGCTTTTGTCAGATCCCCGTTAACGACAAATTTGCTGGCGATGCCCCGGTACAGCAATCCCACCCACGCTATAAACCTCTCAGAGAAACCCACTTTTCGCAGTACCTCAAAGAGGTACTGGTGCGAGACCCGATCAAAGGCTTTCTCAAAATCTAAATTTAGGACTACTAGCCGAATGTTTCTGTCTCTCGCGTAACAGATGGTGTCTCGGATCAGTACGAGGCTGTCGGTGATCTTCCTCCCTGGGATGGCACAGGCTTGATCCGGGTGAATCAACCCCTTTAAAACCACGGACAAACGTGAAGCTAAAATCTTACTAAAAAGTTTACAGTCCAGATTTAAAAGGGTAATTGGTCTCCAGTTGGTCAAGTCAGTCTTGTCCTTGTCTTTGGGGAGGAGAGTCACTATCCCTAATCTAAAACTGTCTGGTAGTCGGCCTAGTCGTTCAAAATCCATAAAAACAGTCAGTAGGTCAGGTGCTAAAATGTCCCAAAAGGTTAAATAAAATTCCACCGGGAGGCCATCTGCTCCCGGGGATTTACCTGTTTTAAAACTTCTAATACATTTATTTAACTCTAAAAGCGTAAAATCTTGGGTTAAAAGCACACTGTCTGTAATTTTGTTTTCTATGGATTTTAAAATTTCATTTAAGGTGTCTCTGTGAATGTTCTTTTTACTGTACAAGTTTTCATAAAATATTTCCACAATTTGTTTTATTTCTTCTGTTGTTTCTGCAATTGTTCCGTCTTCCTTTTTTAGTTTTAAAAATGTTTTACTTTTGTTAAAAATTTTCTTAAAAAAGTAGCTTGTACATTTTTCGCCTTCCTCTATTTCTTTTTCTTTACTCCTTAAAATAACACCTTTACTTTTAATTTCTGCTAAAACCGACATTTCCTTTTTTATTTGTTGTATTTCTTCATTAAAATCCAGTCCATTTTGTTTTAAATTAAAATATCGTTGCAGGCGTTTTTGCAGTCCCAACATGCGGCTATTTTCTTTCTTTCTTTTCCGTTTCCCTGCCTGTCTAAAAAAGGTTTTAGTCCTAGCCTTCACCATCTCCCACCAGTGTGCTCGTGTCTCATGCAAGTCCTGAAGGGTCTGCCACTCTTTGTACTGCTCCCTGTACTGACTGACTAGGTCAGGATCTTTTAACAGGGAGCAGTTGAGTTTCCACAGACCACTTCCTAAAGTCACACCAGAAGACAGTGAAAGAGTGCAGGATAGCATCAGGTGATCGGAGAAGAAAACAGGGGTTAATCTAGCATCGGTGGGTGGGCAGTCCCTGGTAAAAACGTAGTCAATGCGAGAGGCTCTGGTGCCATCACCACTGAACCAGGTGAAGCCCTCCTCTCTGGGATGCATGGTTTTAAAACAGTCCACTAATTTAAAATCCCTACACATCCCCTGCAATAAAACCGATGATTTATCGAGCTTAAAATCCCCTGTTCTTTTCCTGTCCTTATGTGTTAAAATACAGTTAAAATCACCAGCTGAAATAAAAGGTGTTCTGCCAAGCATGTGGGACTGCAAGTCTTTTAAAAGGTCATACCGATCGTTTTTGTCATTAAAACCATAAATATTTAAGAGCTTAAAATCTTGTCCCATAAAAGTCAGATGTATTAAAAGTGCCCGTCCGTCTCTCACCACAGTGCTGCCCTTCACCGTCACCAGAGGATTTTTTATTAAAATGGCCACCCCATCATTTTTATTTTCATTTGAGCCACTCCAAATAGAAGTGTGTGGCCACTTGTCCTCCCAGTCCCTGTAGTGATTTAAAAACGGTATTGCACATTCCTGTAATAAAAACACATCTGATTTAAAAAAATTAAGACAAGATAAAACACTCTGAGCTCTAACTGGCGACTTCACACTTCTCACATTAATTGTAGAGAAAGTGATTGCCATGAATATGGTTAAAAACAAAAGGTATGACATTCTAAAAAACTAAAAAGGGTAAAATGGGCTAAAACAAATTAAAACACAATTAAAAGAGGCCGTCATGGCAAACTGTGTAAATGGGGCTCAGCCTTCTCTCTTGCAGGGGAGAGTGAAGACGGGTGAGCCACATTTCCCCTCCTTCCTCTGGTGATGGGCATCGGCCGAGGGGTTGATTGCAGAGCAATTGATAAGAACGAGACCTCGTTGGGTGAATCGGAGGGGAAGACTCTGGGCTCCTCCACAGAGCTACTGTCTGAGAGAGTCTCAACTCTTCCCCTCTTCTCTGAGAGTGGAATACTCTCAGAGGACGATTCTGACAAGGGCCTCTTGGGGAACTGGGCATTGTTGAGGAGGGCATCCTCGCTGTCTTCAAGTGGTTCAGAAGAACCACTTTCAGGACTAGCTCCGCCTGTTGTTTGCATTGGCTCCTTCTCCTCTGGGTGCCCAGTGGGAGGGGCTTCTGTAGGCCCCTGCCCCCCTTCCTCTGGGCACCCTGTGGGAGGGGCCTCCACAGGCCCCTCCCCCTCTCCCGCCTCACCAGTTCCTTCTCCACCAACCATGGGTTTTGGCGGGAGATTTGAATTTCCCAGTCCCGCCTCTTCAATTACCTCTTCCACCATGTCACCCTGTCCGCCATTTTGTTCATTTTCTTTCCTTTTACCGGCCTTCAACTTGTTGGCAAAAGATTTAGGGCAATCTCTGAAGAGGTGGTTAAATTCACCACAGAGATTGCACTTTCTGCCATTGGTACATTCCTCAAAGGTGTGACCAATTTCTCTACACTTCCCACAGACCACTTTGGTGCAAGCCTCCACCAAGTGCCCGTGCTCGCCACACTTGCGGCAGAGCTTGGGTTGTCCCTGGTAGTGGATGTAGCCCCTGTTTTCTCCCAGAACTATCACAGATGGCAGGTGTTTCAGGCCCTGGAAGCCCTGAGGGTCCGGCCATTGGGTAATGGGGACCCTCCAGGTGCAGTTCCAAATGCCATCTTCATCTCTCACTTTGATAGCCTGGCCCTTAACAGTGCAATATCTTCCCAGCCACAGACAAATGTCTTCTGCACAAACTGTTTCATTGAACATCCTGACAATTACGTGTTTTGAAGCATTGTCAGTCAGTTTCTCAACAGTAAAGGCAGAGAACTGGGATTTTACATTTTCAAATCTAATCCAAAACTCTTCAGTAAAATGGCGGACCTAAAACTAACATCAAAACCTTTGTTAAAAGGCAGTGTGAGTATGCAGTTAAGATCATTTGGTGTAAAGTTCAGACATTTTTGTACGAGTTTCCGAGAAAAGTCTAATCTGGACATTAAAAGCATTTTCCCATCAAGTTCCTTAAAAGTGAATCTGACGCTGTGGTGCCTCCTCGTGCCGGCATGGCTGGCCGACATTTTGGAGGCACCACCAGCCTAAAAACTCTAAAAAACAATAAAAGCACTAAAAGAAAATAAAAACAATAAATACAATAAAAAGACTTACCTGATAAAGTGCTTGGTGCTAAAGTGCAAGAAAGAATAAAGTGCGTTACAATATAGAAAAGTGTGCAAAAAAATACAATTTCCTCCGGGAATGAAACAGTTTAAAGTCACAAAGACTAAAAACTGCTCCAAAAAGTGGAGGGGACCGCTGTCTTAGCCAAAAGGCCGAGAAGCGATGGCGAGCTGCCAGCCGGAGAGCAGTGGGGGCTTCCTGGGCTGCGACGCCCGCTAACGGTTCAAAGTAGCATGGCCTGAGTTGGAGCTAGTTAAAATGCGCAGGCAGAGCTAATTGAGATGCGCAGGCGGCGTCTCGGCTGAACTGAACTGTTGCTTTTCACAACTGACCAGGGGAGAGCGCGAACGCAGTCCCCCACTACCAGAAATTATGCAGTTGAGATTCCCACATTTGGGGAATTCACAGGGGTCAGCACATCCGGAGTGCAATGGACGAGCCTCGCCCTGGGTGAACCACCTTGGTGATCATGGTATCGCCCCTGCCAGGTAAGTATGAGTTGTAGGCCCGAGAGGCCCGGGCGTCTCCCTAGGACAGGCACGGCTGATTCACGGCGCCTTGCCTGGGGTCAACCCTGAGAGGAACCGGCGAGGGTCCCTTGGGTGGGTTGTCTTCCAGTATATACAGGCATCCTGTGTTTGTCCCAGCAGCTGCTACCTACTGATTCCAAATGTGACATGAAGAATGGGGATGTGACATGAAGAGAGAGAAAACAAACAAAACTGAAAAATGTGTATTTATGCACAATAAATAAATACCATAAAGAAGAAACGGCCATGCAGAACTGGATAGACACAGGACACTTTATTCTTTTCACAGGCAAAGTGGGGTGCACCGTTCCCGGAAGTACTGCAATACCAGGCCGATGCGCGGAGTGGCCGGAGCAAGCCCCTAATGCCATCTCCCTGTTGCAAAAATCAATTTAATATATGGTCCCCGGGTAGAGGACGTATCAGATATTAAACTGATAAGAACAGATACTACACTTGATCTTAGCCAAAAGGCCGAGAAGCGATGGCGAGCTGCCAGCCGGAGAGCAGTGGGGGCTTCCTGGGCTGCGACGCCCGCTAACGGTTCAAAGTAGCATGGCCTGAGTTGGAGCTAGTTAAAATGCGCAGGCAGAGCTAATTGAGATGCGCAGGCGGCGTCTCGGCTGAACTGAACTGTTGCTTTTCACAACTGACCAGGGGAGAGCGCGAACGCAGTCCCCCACTACCAGAAATTATGCAGTTGAGATTCCCACATTTGGGGAATTCACAGGGGTCAGCACATCCGGAGTGCAATGGACGAGCCTCGCCCTGGGTGAACCACCTTGGTGATCATGGTATCGCCCCTGCCAGGTAAGTATGAGTTGTAGGCCCGAGAGGCCCGGGCGTCTCCCTAGGACAGGCACGGCTGATTCACGGCGCCTTGCCTGGGGTCGACCCTGAGAGGAACCGGCGAGGGTCCCTTGGGTGGGTTGTCTTCCAGTATATACAGGCATCCTGTGTTTGTCCCAGCAGCTGCTACCTACTGATTCCAAATGTGACATGAAGAATGGGGATGTGACATGAAGAGAGAGAAAACAAACAAAACTGAAAAATGTGTATTTATGCACAATAAATAAATACCATAAAGAAGAAACGGCCATGCAGAACTGGATAGACACAGGACACTTTATTCTTTTCACAGGCAAAGTGGGGTGCACCGTTCCCGGAAGTACTGCAATACCAGGCCGATGCGCGGAGTGGCCGGAGCAAGCCCCTAATGCCATCTCCCTGTTGCAAAAATCAATTTAATATATGGTCCCCGGGTAGAGGACGTATCAGATATTAAACTGATAAGAACAGATACTACACTTGATCTTAGCCAAAAGGCCGAGAAGCGATGGCGAGCTGCCAGCCGGAGAGCAGTGGGGGCTTCCTGGGCTGCGACGCCCGCTAACGGTTCAAAGTAGCATGGCCTGAGTTGGAGCTAGTTAAAATGCGCAGGCAGAGCTAATTGAGATGCGCAGGCGGCGTCTCGGCTGAACTGAACTGTTGCTTTTCACAACTGACCAGGGGAGAGCGCGAACGCAGTCCCCCACTACCAGAAATTATGCAGTTGAGATTCCCACATTTGGGGAATTCACAGGGGTCAGCACATCCGGAGTGCAATGGACGAGCCTCGCCCTGGGTGAACCACCTTGGTGATCATGGTATCGCCCCTGCCAGGTAAGTATGAGTTGTAGGCCCGAGAGGCCCGGGCGTCTCCCTAGGACAGGCACGGCTGATTCACGGCGCCTTGCCTGGGGTCAACCCTGAGAGGAACCGGCGAGGGTCCCTTGGGTGGGTTGTCTTCCAGTATATACAGGCATCCTGTGTTTGTCCCAGCAGCTGCTACCTACTGATTCCAAATGTGACATGAAGAATGGGGATGTGACATGAAGAGAGAGAAAACAAACAAAACTGAAAAATGTGTATTTATGCACAATAAATAAATACCATAAAGAAGAAACGGCCATGCAGAACTGGATAGACACAGGACACTTTATTCTTTTCACAGGCAAAGTGGGGTGCACCGTTCCCGGAAGTACTGCAATACCAGGCCGATGCGCGGAGTGGCCGGAGCAAGCCCCTAATGCCATCTCCCTGTTGCAAAAATCAATTTAATATATGGTCCCCGGGTAGAGGACGTATCAGATATTAAACTGATAAGAACAGATACTACACTTGATCTTAGCCAAAAGGCCGAGAAGCGATGGCGAGCTGCCAGCCGGAGAGCAGTGGGGGCTTCCTGGGCTGCGACGCCCGCTAACGGTTCAAAGTAGCATGGCCTGAGTTGGAGCTAGTTAAAATGCGCAGGCAGAGCTAATTGAGATGCGCAGGCGGCGTCTCGGCTGAACTGAACTGTTGCTTTTCACAACTGACCAGGGGAGAGCGCGAACGCAGTCCCCCACTACCAGAAATTATGCAGTTGAGATTCCCACATTTGGGGAATTCACAGGGGTCAGCACATCCGGAGTGCAATGGACGAGCCTCGCCCTGGGTGAACCACCTTGGTGATCATGGTATCGCCCCTGCCAGGTAAGTATGAGTTGTAGGCCCGAGAGGCCCGGGCGTCTCCCTAGGACAGGCACGGCTGATTCACGGCGCCTTGCCTGGGGTCGACCCTGAGAGGAACCGGCGAGGGTCCCTTGGGTGGGTTGTCTTCCAGTATATACAGGCATCCTGTGTTTGTCCCAGCAGCTGCTACCTACTGATTCCAAATGTGACATGAAGAATGGGGATGTGACATGAAGAGAGAGAAAACAAACAAAACTGAAAAATGTGTATTTATGCACAATAAATAAATACCATAAAGAAGAAACGGCCATGCAGAACTGGATAGACACAGGACACTTTATTCTTTTCACAGGCAAAGTGGGGTGCACCGTTCCCGGAAGTACTGCAATACCAGGCCGATGCGCGGAGTGGCCGGAGCAAGCCCCTAATGCCATCTCCCTGTTGCAAAAATCAATTTAATATATGGTCCCCGGGTAGAGGACGTATCAGATATTAAACTGATAAGAACAGATACTACACTTGATCTTAGCCAAAAGGCCGAGAAGCGATGGCGAGCTGCCAGCCGGAGAGCAGTGGGGGCTTCCTGGGCTGCGACGCCCGCTAACGGTTCAAAGTAGCATGGCCTGAGTTGGAGCTAGTTAAAATGCGCAGGCAGAGCTAATTGAGATGCGCAGGCGGCGTCTCGGCTGAACTGAACTGTTGCTTTTCACAACTGACCAGGGGAGAGCGCGAACGCAGTCCCCCACTACCAGAAATTATGCAGTTGAGATTCCCACATTTGGGGAATTCACAGGGGTCAGCACATCCGGAGTGCAATGGACGAGCCTCGCCCTGGGTGAACCACCTTGGTGATCATGGTATCGCCCCTGCCAGGTAAGTATGAGTTGTAGGCCCGAGAGGCCCGGGCGTCTCCCTAGGACAGGCACGGCTGATTCACGGCGCCTTGCCTGGGGTCGACCCTGAGAGGAACCGGCGAGGGTCCCTTGGGTGGGTTGTCTTCCAGTATATACAGGCATCCTGTGTTTGTCCCAGCAGCTGCTACCTACTGATTCCAAATGTGACATGAAGAATGGGGATGTGACATGAAGAGAGAGAAAACAAACAAAACTGAAAAATGTGTATTTATGCACAATAAATAAATACCATAAAGAAGAAACGGCCTATGCAGAACTGGATAGACACAGGACACTTTATTCTTTTCACAGGCAAAGTGGGGTGCACCGTTCCCGGAAGTACTGCAATACCAGGCCGATGCGCGGAGTGGCCGGAGCAAGCCCCTAATGCCATCTCCCTGTTGCAAAAATCAATTTAATATATGGTCCCCGGGTAGAGGACGTATCAGATATTAAACTGATAAGAACAGATACTACACTTGATCTTAGCCAAAAGGCCGAGAAGCGATGGCGAGCTGCCAGCCGGAGAGCAGTGGGGGCTTCCTGGGCTGCGACGCCCGCTAACGGTTCAAAGTAGCATGGCCTGAGTTGGAGCTAGTTAAAATGCGCAGGCAGAGCTAATTGAGATGCGCAGGCGGCGTCTCGGCTGAACTGAACTGTTGCTTTTCACAACTGACCAGGGGAGAGCGCGAACGCAGTCCCCCACTACCAGAAATTATGCAGTTGAGATTCCCACATTTGGGGAATTCACAGGGGTCAGCACATCCGGAGTGCAATGGACGAGCCTCGCCCTGGGTGAACCACCTTGGTGATCATGGTATCGCCCCTGCCAGGTAAGTATGAGTTGTAGGCCCGAGAGGCCCGGGCGTCTCCCTAGGACAGGCACGGCTGATTCACGGCGCCTTGCCTGGGGTCAACCCTGAGAGGAACCGGCGAGGGTCCCTTGGGTGGGTTGTCTTCCAGTATATACAGGCATCCTGTGTTTGTCCCAGCAGCTGCTACCTACTGATTCCAAATGTGACATGAAGAATGGGGATGTGACATGAAGAGAGAGAAAACAAACAAAACTGAAAAATGTGTATTTATGCACAATAAATAAATACCATAAAGAAGAAACGGCCATGCAGAACTGGATAGACACAGGACACTTTATTCTTTTCACAGGCAAAGTGGGGTGCACCGTTCCCGGAAGTACTGCAATACCAGGCCGATGCGCGGAGTGGCCGGAGCAAGCCCCTAATGCCATCTCCCTGTTGCAAAAATCAATTTAATATATGGTCCCCGGGTAGAGGACGTATCAGATATTAAACTGATAAGAACAGATACTACACTTGATCTTAGCCAAAAGGCCGAGAAGCGATGGCGAGCTGCCAGCCGGAGAGCAGTGGGGGCTTCCTGGGCTGCGACGCCCGCTAACGGTTCAAAGTAGCATGGCCTGAGTTGGAGCTAGTTAAAATGCGCAGGCAGAGCTAATTGAGATGCGCAGGCGGCGTCTCGGCTGAACTGAACTGTTGCTTTTCACAACTGACCAGGGGAGAGCGCGAACGCAGTCCCCCACTACCAGAAATTATGCAGTTGAGATTCCCACATTTGGGGAATTCACAGGGGTCAGCACATCCGGAGTGCAATGGACGAGCCTCGCCCTGGGTGAACCACCTTGGTGATCATGGTATCGCCCCTGCCAGGTAAGTATGAGTTGTAGGCCCGAGAGGCCCGGGCGTCTCCCTAGGACAGGCACGGCTGATTCACGGCGCCTTGCCTGGGGTCAACCCTGAGAGGAACCGGCGAGGGTCCCTTGGGTGGGTTGTCTTCCAGTATATACAGGCATCCTGTGTTTGTCCCAGCAGCTGCTACCTACTGATTCCAAATGTGACATGAAGAATGGGGATGTGACATGAAGAGAGAGAAAACAAACAAAACTGAAAAATGTGTATTTATGCACAATAAATAAATACCATAAAGAAGAAACGGCCATGCAGAACTGGATAGACACAGGACACTTTATTCTTTTCACAGGCAAAGTGGGGTGCACCGTTCCCGGAAGTACTGCAATACCAGGCCGATGCGCGGAGTGGCCGGAGCAAGCCCCTAATGCCATCTCCCTGTTGCAAAAATCAATTTAATATATGGTCCCCGGGTAGAGGACGTATCAGATATTAAACTGATAAGAACAGATACTACACTTGATCTTAGCCAAAAGGCCGAGAAGCGATGGCGAGCTGCCAGCCGGAGAGCAGTGGGGGCTTCCTGGGCTGCGACGCCCGCTAACGGTTCAAAGTAGCATGGCCTGAGTTGGAGCTAGTTAAAATGCGCAGGCAGAGCTAATTGAGATGCGCAGGCGGCGTCTCGGCTGAACTGAACTGTTGCTTTTCACAACTGACCAGGGGAGAGCGCGAACGCAGTCCCCCACTACCAGAAATTATGCAGTTGAGATTCCCACATTTGGGGAATTCACAGGGGTCAGCACATCCGGAGTGCAATGGACGAGCCTCGCCCTGGGTGAACCACCTTGGTGATCATGGTATCGCCCCTGCCAGGTAAGTATGAGTTGTAGGCCCGAGAGGCCCGGGCGTCTCCCTAGGACAGGCACGGCTGATTCACGGCGCCTTGCCTGGGGTCGACCCTGAGAGGAACCGGCGAGGGTCCCTTGGGTGGGTTGTCTTCCAGTATATACAGGCATCCTGTGTTTGTCCCAGCAGCTGCTACCTACTGATTCCAAATGTGACATGAAGAATGGGGATGTGACATGAAGAGAGAGAAAACAAACAAAACTGAAAAATGTGTATTTATGCACAATAAATAAATACCATAAAGAAGAAACGGCCATGCAGAACTGGATAGACACAGGACACTTTATTCTTTTCACAGGCAAAGTGGGGTGCACCGTTCCCGGAAGTACTGCAATACCAGGCCGATGCGCGGAGTGGCCGGAGCAAGCCCCTAATGCCATCTCCCTGTTGCAAAAATCAATTTAATATATGGTCCCCGGGTAGAGGACGTATCAGATATTAAACTGATAAGAACAGATACTACACTTGATCTTAGCCAAAAGGCCGAGAAGCGATGGCGAGCTGCCAGCCGGAGAGCAGTGGGGGCTTCCTGGGCTGCGACGCCCGCTAACGGTTCAAAGTAGCATGGCCTGAGTTGGAGCTAGTTAAAATGCGCAGGCAGAGCTAATTGAGATGCGCAGGCGGCGTCTCGGCTGAACTGAACTGTTGCTTTTCACAACTGACCAGGGGAGAGCGCGAACGCAGTCCCCCACTACCAGAAATTATGCAGTTGAGATTCCCACATTTGGGGAATTCACAGGGGTCAGCACATCCGGAGTGCAATGGACGAGCCTCGCCCTGGGTGAACCACCTTGGTGATCATGGTATCGCCCCTGCCAGGTAAGTATGAGTTGTAGGCCCGAGAGGCCCGGGCGTCTCCCTAGGACAGGCACGGCTGATTCACGGCGCCTTGCCTGGGGTCAACCCTGAGAGGAACCGGCGAGGGTCCCTTGGGTGGGTTGTCTTCCAGTATATACAGGCATCCTGTATTTGTCCCAGCAGCTGCTACCTACTGATTCCAAATGTGACATGAAGAATGGGGATGTGACATGAAGAGAGAGAAAACAAACAAAACTGAAAAATGTGTATTTATGCACAATAAATAAATACCATAAAGAAGAAACGGCCATGCAGAACTGGATAGACACAGGACACTTTATTCTTTTCACAGGCAAAGTGGGGTGCACCGTTCCCGGAAGTACTGCAATACCAGGCCGATGCGCGGAGTGGCCGGAGCAAGCCCCTAATGCCATCTCCCTGTTGCAAAAATCAATTTAATATATGGTCCCCGGGTAGAGGACGTATCAGATATTAAACTGATAAGAACAGATACTACACTTGATCTTAGCCAAAAGGCCGAGAAGCGATGGCGAGCTGCCAGCCGGAGAGCAGTGGGGGCTTCCTGGGCTGCGACGCCCGCTAACGGTTCAAAGTAGCATGGCCTGAGTTGGAGCTAGTTAAAATGCGCAGGCAGAGCTAATTGAGATGCGCAGGCGGCGTCTCGGCTGAACTGAACTGTTGCTTTTCACAACTGACCAGGGGAGAGCGCGAACGCAGTCCCCCACTACCAGAAATTATGCAGTTGAGATTCCCACATTTGGGGAATTCACAGGGGTCAGCACATCCGGAGTGCAATGGACGAGCCTCGCCCTGGGTGAACCACCTTGGTGATCATGGTATCGCCCCTGCCAGGTAAGTATGAGTTGTAGGCCCGAGAGGCCCGGGCGTCTCCCTAGGACAGGCACGGCTGATTCACGGCGCCTTGCCTGGGGTCAACCCTGAGAGGAACCGGCGAGGGTCCCTTGGGTGGGTTGTCTTCCAGTATATACAGGCATCCTGTGTTTGTCCCAGCAGCTGCTACCTACTGATTCCAAATGTGACATGAAGAATGGGGATGTGACATGAAGAGAGAGAAAACAAACAAAACTGAAAAATGTGTATTTATGCACAATAAATAAATACCATAAAGAAGAAACGGCCATGCAGAACTGGATAGACACAGGACACTTTATTCTTTTCACAGGCAAAGTGGGGTGCACCGTTCCCGGAAGTACTGCAATACCAGGCCGATGCGCGGAGTGGCCGGAGCAAGCCCCTAATGCCATCTCCCTGTTGCAAAAATCAATTTAATATATGGTCCCCGGGTAGAGGACGTATCAGATATTAAACTGATAAGAACAGATTTTTTTTTCTTTCGAAAAAGGTTTATTGACACGTACACAAATTACATATTCAACATGTTTTACATTATTTTAAAAGCCACATTTCAAAGTTTAAAATGTAAAATCCATATGTTAAGATGTTACATTAAAATGTGTGTACAGTAAAACAATGTCAAATAAAAGTGTCAATAAAGGTGTCTTTAAAAGGGAGTGCAGCTGTTAAAAGTTCATTTTGTGCAGGAGCGGGGTGAGTCCTTTCCAAGGATAACTCATCCCACTCTCCCAAACATTTGGTCTCTCGGGAACCTGTCCTGCTCAGAGGAGATCCCCGCCCTAATGCTCCTTCCCACCTGCCTCTCCCGGAGAGCCAGGCCGTTGCTGCTTTGACCTTTTTTTGTGTAGCTTCGGTCACCTTCATCCGAATGGGCACAGCGGCGATTCTTCTTTGTGACTGTGTCCTAGGGCCCGCCGCCTGCAGCTACAGTCTCTCGGACTGTAGCTGCTGCCTTCCGGATCACAGCCACGGGGGGGATCTGCATGTGCTTGCCTACCAGCAGGTTTCTGGAGGTCCATATGGCGTCTTTGATGGCGGCGAGGGTGAGCCACATTCTCGCAAAGTCCTTTTTTCCCATGCTCGGACCTTGGCTCACCCCGTACAGCACCAGTTGGGCTGTGAGGACCTCCCCTGCTGGTAGGTACGGGAATTGTAAGGAGCCGGCTGTCGCCCACTGGTCTACGGCAGCGCTGCACTCCCAGAGCAGATGCCTCACCGACTCGGGCGCGCCACAACCCGGCCGGGGGCAGGTAGCGTTCGCGGACATGCCCCGGGAGTGCATGACGGACCTGACTGGGAGAATCTCATGAGCCACCATCCAAGACAGGTCCCGGAGTCTGTTTGGGAGAGCAGGATGGTTCACATTGCGCCAAACTGTGGAGGGCTCGCCGAATGCGAGCCCGCGCACTGGACTCACTGGTTCCCGCTCCTGCACAACAGAAATTAAAAGACGGTGATTAGTTAAAATCTGCGACTCCTCCTGCTCTAGTTTAAAATGCTTTAAAAAGGTGGGAATAAAAGCATAAAACTCAGGCAGGTTAAAAGACACTGGAACTTTAAGATCAATGGGTAAAAGTTTTCTGCTTCGTAGGTAGGAACCCATCCAGAATCTGGCGAATGCCGTGGTCTTGGGGTTTCCGGATGGGTCCCTACAAAGTGCAAGGTGCAGCGCAGTAAATTTGGCTCCCAAAAAGAGGTGCAGGTCGGGGACTCCTTTTCCTCCATTTTCTCTTCTTTTTTTCATTGTATCCCTCCTCAGCCGTTCCCACTTGGAGCCCCACAGGAAGTAAAAGATGGCTCTCTCCAGTTCTAAAATCACTCTCTTGGGAGGAATAAAAACAGAGCTAATTAATAAAAACAAAGGTAAAATCACTGCCTTAATAATTAAAACCTTCCCTTCCATGGTCAGTCCTCTAAGCGTCCAAAGCCCCAGTCTTTGCTTCACTTTCCCTGTCACGTCGGCCCAATTTGCACTCCCTCCCCCCTCCCGGTCAAATTTAATTCCCAGTATTTTTTGTCCTTGGGTCACGGTCAGGGGGAGTCCTGCAGTCTCGTCGGGGGTCCAGGGTCCGTAAAATTGGGCTTGGGTCTTTTTTCTATTTAGTTTAGACCCAGAGGCCAGTCCAAACCAGTCCGTCAAGTCCAGTGTCCTGTTAGCAGATAAAAGGTCTGTGCATAAAACATTCACGTCGTCCATGTATAAAATGCATTTGGCGGTGAGCCCCCCCCCACCCGGGATGCCCACCCCCCTGATTCGTTGGTCCCTTCTCAAGATCTGTGCCAGTGGCTCAATGCAGAGTATGTACAGGAGGGCAGATAACGGACAACCCTGACGGACACCGCAGTTAATTGGCACTGCTTTTGTCAGATCCCCGTTAACGACAAATTTGCTGGCGATGCCCCGGTACAGCAATCCCACCCACGCTATAAACCTCTCAGAGAAACCCACTTTTCGCAGTACCTCAAAGAGGTACTGGTGCGAGACCCGATCAAAGGCTTTCTCAAAATCTAAATTTAGGACTACTAGCCGAATGTTTCTGTCTCTCGCGTAACAGATGGTGTCTCGGATCAGTACGAGGCTGTCGGTGATCTTCCTCCCTGGGATGGCACAGGCTTGATCCGGGTGAATCAACCCCTTTAAAACCACGGACAAACGTGAAGCTAAAATCTTACTAAAAAGTTTACAGTCCAGATTTAAAAGGGTAATTGGTCTCCAGTTGGTCAAGTCAGTCTTGTCCTTGTCTTTGGGAGGAGAGTCACTATCCCTAATCTAAAACTGTCTGGTAGTCGGCCTAGTCGTTCAAAATCCATAAAAACAGTCAGTAGGTCAGGTGCTAAAATGTCCCAAAAGGTTAAATAAAATTCCACCGGGAGGCCATCTGCTCCCGGGGATTTACCTGTTTTAAAACTTCTAATACATTTATTTAACTCTAAAAGCGTAAAATCTTGGGTTAAAAGCACACTGTCTGTAATTTTGTTTTCTATGGATTTTAAAATTTCATTTAAGGTGTCTCTGTGAATGTTCTTTTTACTGTACAAGTTTTCATAAAATATTTCCACAATTTGTTTTATTTCTTCTGTTGTTTCTGCAATTGTTCCGTCTTCCTTTTTTAGTTTTAAAAATGTTTTACTTTTGTTAAAAATTTTCTTAAAAAAGTAGCTTGTACATTTTTCGCCTTCCTCTATTTCTTTTTCTTTACTCCTTAAAATAACACCTTTACTTTTAATTTCTGCTAAAACCGACATTTCCTTTTTTATTTGTTGTATTTCTTCATTAAAATCCAGTCCATTTTGTTTTAAATTAAAATATCGTTGCAGGCGTTTTTGCAGTCCCAACATGCGGCTATTTTCTTTCTTTCTTTTCCGTTTCCCTGCCTGTCTAAAAAAGGTTTTAGTCCTAGCCTTCACCATCTCCCACCAGTGTGCTCGTGTCTCATGCAAGTCCTGAAGGGTCTGCCACTCTTTGTACTGCTCCCTGTACTGACTGACTAGGTCAGGATCTTTTAACAGGGAGCAGTTGAGTTTCCACAGACCACTTCCTAAAGTCACACCAGAAGACAGTGAAAGAGTGCAGGATAGCATCAGGTGATCGGAGAAGAAAACAGGGGTTAATCTAGCATCGGTGGGTGGGCAGTCCCTGGTAAAAACGTAGTCAATGCGAGAGGCTCTGGTGCCATCACCACTGAACCAGGTGAAGCCCTCCTCTCTGGGATGCATGGTTTTAAAACAGTCCACTAATTTAAAATCCCTACACATCCCCTGCAATAAAACCGATGATTTATCGAGCTTAAAATCCCCTGTTCTTTTCCTGTCCTTATGTGTTAAAATACAGTTAAAATCACCAGCTGAAATAAAAGGTGTTCTGCCAAGCATGTGGGACTGCAAGTCTTTTAAAAGGTCATACCGATCGTTTTTGTCATTAAAACCATAAATATTTAAGAGCTTAAAATCTTGTCCCATAAAAGTCAGATGTATTAAAAGTGCCCGTCCGTCTCTCACCACAGTGCTGCCCTTCACCGTCACCAGAGGATTTTTTATTAAAATGGCCACCCCATCATTTTTATTTTCATTTGAGCCACTCCAAATAGAAGTGTGTGGCCACTTGTCCTCCCAGTCCCTGTAGTGATTTAAAAACGGTATTGCACATTCCTGTAATAAAAACACATCTGATTTAAAAAAATTAAGACAAGATAAAACACTCTGAGCTCTAACTGGCGACTTCACACTTCTCACATTAATTGTAGAGAAAGTGATTGCCATGAATATGGTTAAAAACAAAAGGTATGACATTCTAAAAAACTAAAAAGGGTAAAATGGGCTAAAACAAATTAAAACACAATTAAAAGAGGCCGTCATGGCAAACTGTGTAAATGGGGCTCAGCCTTCTCTCTTGCAGGGGAGAGTGAAGACGGGTGAGCCACATTTCCCCTCCTTCCTCTGGTGATGGGCATCGGCCGAGGGGTTGATTGCAGAGCAATTGATAAGAACGAGACCTCGTTGGGTGAATCGGAGGGGAAGACTCTGGGCTCCTCCACAGAGCTACTGTCTGAGAGAGTCTCAACTCTTCCCCTCTTCTCTGAGAGTGGAATACTCTCAGAGGACGATTCTGACAAGGGCCTCTTGGGGAACTGGGCATTGTTGAGGAGGGCATCCTCGCTGTCTTCAAGTGGTTCAGAAGAACCACTTTCAGGACTAGCTCCGCCTGTTGTTTGCATTGGCTCCTTCTCCTCTGGGTGCCCAGTGGGAGGGGCTTCTGTAGGCCCCTGCCCCCCTTCCTCTGGGCACCCTGTGGGAGGGGCCTCCACAGGCCCCTCCCCCTCTCCCGCCTCACCAGTTCCTTCTCCACCAACCATGGGTTTTGGCGGGAGATTTGAATTTCCCAGTCCCGCCTCTTCAATTACCTCTTCCACCATGTCACCCTGTCCGCCATTTTGTTCATTTTCTTTCCTTTTACCGGCCTTCAACTTGTTGGCAAAAGATTTAGGGCAATCTCTGAAGAGGTGGTTAAATTCACCACAGAGATTGCACTTTCTGCCATTGGTACATTCCTCAAAGGTGTGACCAATTTCTCTACACTTCCCACAGACCACTTTGGTGCAAGCCTCCACCAAGTGCCCGTGCTCGCCACACTTGCGGCAGAGCTTGGGTTGTCCCTGGTAGTGGATGTAGCCCCTGTTTTCTCCCAGAACTATCACAGATGGCAGGTGTTTCAGGCCCTGGAAGCCCTGAGGGTCCGGCCATTGGGTAATGGGGACCCTCCAGGTGCAGTTCCAAATGCCATCTTCATCTCTCACTTTGATAGCCTGGCCCTTAACAGTGCAATATCTTCCCAGCCACAGACAAATGTCTTCTGCACAAACTGTTTCATTGAACATCCTGACAATTACGTGTTTTGAAGCATTGTCAGTCAGTTTCTCAACAGTAAAGGCAGAGAACTGGGATTTTACATTTTCAAATCTAATCCAAAACTCCTTTCAGTAAAATGGCGGACCTAAAACTAACATCAAAACCTTTGTTAAAAGGCAGTGTGAGTATGCAGTTAAGATCATTTGGTGTAAAGTTCAGACATTTTTGTACGAGTTTCCGAGAAAAGTCTAATCTGGACATTAAAAGCATTTTCCCATCAAGTTCCTTAAAAGTGAATCTGACGCTGTGGTGCCTCCTCGTGCCGGCATGGCTGGCCGACATTTTGGAGGCACCACCAGCCTAAAAACTCTAAAAAACAATAAAAGCACTAAAAGAAAATAAAAACAATAAATACAATAAAAAGACTTACCTGATAAAGTGCTTGGTGCTAAAGTGCAAGAAAGAATAAAGTGCGTTACAATATAGAAAAGTGTGCAAAAAAATACAATTTCCTCCGGGAATGAAACAGTTTAAAGTCACAAAGACTAAAAACTGCTCCAAAAAGTGGAGGGGACCGCTGTCTTAGCCAAAAGGCCGAGAAGCGATGGCGAGCTGCCAGCCGGAGAGCAGTGGGGGCTTCCTGGGCTGCGACGCCCGCTAACGGTTCAAAGTAGCATGGCCTGAGTTGGAGCTAGTTAAAATGCGCAGGCAGAGCTAATTGAGATGCGCAGGCGGCGTCTCGGCTGAACTGAACTGTTGCTTTTCACAACTGACCAGGGGAGAGCGCGAACGCAGTCCCCCACTACCAGAAATTATGCAGTTGAGATTCCCACATTTGGGGAATTCACAGGGGTCAGCACATCCGGAGTGCAATGGACGAGCCTCGCCCTGGGTGAACCACCTTGGTGATCATGGTATCGCCCCTGCCAGGTAAGTATGAGTTGTAGGCCCGAGAGGCCCGGGCGTCTCCCTAGGACAGGCACGGCTGATTCACGGCGCCTTGCCTGGGGTCAACCCTGAGAGGAACCGGCGAGGGTCCCTTGGGTGGGTTGTCTTCCAGTATATACAGGCATCCTGTGTTTGTCCCAGCAGCTGCTACCTACTGATTCCAAATGTGACATGAAGAATGGGGATGTGACATGAAGAGAGAGAAAACAAACAAAACTGAAAAATGTGTATTTATGCACAATAAATAAATACCATAAAGAAGAAACGGCCATGCAGAACTGGATAGACACAGGACACTTTATTCTTTTCACAGGCAAAGTGGGGTGCACCGTTCCCGGAAGTACTGCAATACCAGGCCGATGCGCGGAGTGGCCGGAGCAAGCCCCTAATGCCATCTCCCTGTTGCAAAAATCAATTTAATATATGGTCCCCGGGTAGAGGACGTATCAGATATTAAACTGATAAGAACAGATACTACACTTGATCTTAGCCAAAAGGCCGAGAAGCGATGGCGAGCTGCCAGCCGGAGAGCAGTGGGGGCTTCCTGGGCTGCGACGCCCGCTAACGGTTCAAAGTAGCATGGCCTGAGTTGGAGCTAGTTAAAATGCGCAGGCAGAGCTAATTGAGATGCGCAGGCGGCGTCTCGGCTGAACTGAACTGTTGCTTTTCACAACTGACCAGGGGAGAGCGCGAACGCAGTCCCCCACTACCAGAAATTATGCAGTTGAGATTCCCACATTTGGGGAATTCACAGGGGTCAGCACATCCGGAGTGCAATGGACGAGCCTCGCCCTGGGTGAACCACCTTGGTGATCATGGTATCGCCCCTGCCAGGTAAGTATGAGTTGTAGGCCCGAGAGGCCCGGGCGTCTCCCTAGGACAGGCACGGCTGATTCACGGCGCCTTGCCTGGGGTCAACCCTGAGAGGAACCGGCGAGGGTCCCTTGGGTGGGTTGTCTTCCAGTATATACAGGCATCCTGTGTTTGTCCCAGCAGCTGCTACCTACTGATTCCAAATGTGACATGAAGAATGGGGATGTGACATGAAGAGAGAGAAAACAAACAAAACTGAAAAATGTGTATTTATGCACAATAAATAAATACCATAAAGAAGAAACGGCCATGCAGAACTGGATAGACACAGGACACTTTATTCTTTTCACAGGCAAAGTGGGGTGCACCGTTCCCGGAAGTACTGCAATACCAGGCCGATGCGCGGAGTGGCCGGAGCAAGCCCCTAATGCCATCTCCCTGTTGCAAAAATCAATTTAATATATGGTCCCCGGGTAGAGGACGTATCAGATATTAAACTGATAAGAACAGATACTACACTTGATCTTAGCCAAAAGGCCGAGAAGCGATGGCGAGCTGCCAGCCGGAGAGCAGTGGGGGCTTCCTGGGCTGCGACGCCCGCTAACGGTTCAAAGTAGCATGGCCTGAGTTGGAGCTAGTTAAAATGCGCAGGCAGAGCTAATTGAGATGCGCAGGCGGCGTCTCGGCTGAACTGAACTGTTGCTTTTCACAACTGACCAGGGGAGAGCGCGAACGCAGTCCCCCACTACCAGAAATTATGCAGTTGAGATTCCCACATTTGGGGAATTCACAGGGGTCAGCACATCCGGAGTGCAATGGACGAGCCTCGCCCTGGGTGAACCACCTTGGTGATCATGGTATCGCCCCTGCCAGGTAAGTATGAGTTGTAGGCCCGAGAGGCCCGGGCGTCTCCCTAGGACAGGCACGGCTGATTCACGGCGCCTTGCCTGGGGTCAACCCTGAGAGGAACCGGCGAGGGTCCCTTGGGTGGGTTGTCTTCCAGTATATACAGGCATCCTGTGTTTGTCCCAGCAGCTGCTACCTACTGATTCCAAATGTGACATGAAGAATGGGGATGTGACATGAAGAGAGAGAAAACAAACAAAACTGAAAAATGTGTATTTATGCACAATAAATAAATACCATAAAGAAGAAACGGCCATGCAGAACTGGATAGACACAGGACACTTTATTCTTTTCACAGGCAAAGTGGGGTGCACCGTTCCCGGAAGTACTGCAATACCAGGCCGATGCGCGGAGTGGCCGGAGCAAGCCCCTAATGCCATCTCCCTGTTGCAAAAATCAATTTAATATATGGTCCCCGGGTAGAGGACGTATCAGATATTAAACTGATAAGAACAGATACTACACTTGATCTTAGCCAAAAGGCCGAGAAGCGATGGCGAGCTGCCAGCCGGAGAGCAGTGGGGGCTTCCTGGGCTGCGACGCCCGCTAACGGTTCAAAGTAGCATGGCCTGAGTTGGAGCTAGTTAAAATGCGCAGGCAGAGCTAATTGAGATGCGCAGGCGGCGTCTCGGCTGAACTGAACTGTTGCTTTTCACAACTGACCAGGGGAGAGCGCGAACGCAGTCCCCCACTACCAGAAATTATGCAGTTGAGATTCCCACATTTGGGGAATTCACAGGGGTCAGCACATCCGGAGTGCAATGGACGAGCCTCGCCCTGGGTGAACCACCTTGGTGATCATGGTATCGCCCCTGCCAGGTAAGTATGAGTTGTAGGCCCGAGAGGCCCGGGCGTCTCCCTAGGACAGGCACGGCTGATTCACGGCGCCTTGCCTGGGGTCAACCCTGAGAGGAACCGGCGAGGGTCCCTTGGGTGGGTTGTCTTCCAGTATATACAGGCATCCTGTGTTTGTCCCAGCAGCTGCTACCTACTGATTCCAAATGTGACATGAAGAATGGGGATGTGACATGAAGAGAGAGAAAACAAACAAAACTGAAAAATGTGTATTTATGCACAATAAATAAATACCATAAAGAAGAAACGGCCATGCAGAACTGGATAGACACAGGACACTTTATTCTTTTCACAGGCAAAGTGGGGTGCACCGTTCCCGGAAGTACTGCAATACCAGGCCGATGCGCGGAGTGGCCGGAGCAAGCCCCTAATGCCATCTCCCTGTTGCAAAAATCAATTTAATATATGGTCCCCGGGTAGAGGACGTATCAGATATTAAACTGATAAGAACAGATACTACACTTGATCTTAGCCAAAAGGCCGAGAAGCGATGGCGAGCTGCCAGCCGGAGAGCAGTGGGGGCTTCCTGGGCTGCGACGCCCGCTAACGGTTCAAAGTAGCATGGCCTGAGTTGGAGCTAGTTAAAATGCGCAGGCAGAGCTAATTGAGATGCGCAGGCGGCGTCTCGGCTGAACTGAACTGTTGCTTTTCACAACTGACCAGGGGAGAGCGCGAACGCAGTCCCCCACTACCAGAAATTATGCAGTTGAGATTCCCACATTTGGGGAATTCACAGGGGTCAGCACATCCGGAGTGCAATGGACGAGCCTCGCCCTGGGTGAACCACCTTGGTGATCATGGTATCGCCCCTGCCAGGTAAGTATGAGTTGTAGGCCCGAGAGGCCCGGGCGTCTCCCTAGGACAGGCACGGCTGATTCACGGCGCCTTGCCTGGGGTCAACCCTGAGAGGAACCGGCGAGGGTCCCTTGGGTGGGTTGTCTTCCAGTATATACAGGCATCCTGTGTTTGTCCCAGCAGCTGCTACCTACTGATTCCAAATGTGACATGAAGAATGGGGATGTGACATGAAGAGAGAGAAAACAAACAAAACTGAAAAATGTGTATTTATGCACAATAAATAAATACCATAAAGAAGAAACGGCCATGCAGAACTGGATAGACACAGGACACTTTATTCTTTTCACAGGCAAAGTGGGGTGCACCGTTCCCGGAAGTACTGCAATACCAGGCCGATGCGCGGAGTGGCCGGAGCAAGCCCCTAATGCCATCTCCCTGTTGCAAAAATCAATTTAATATATGGTCCCCGGGTAGAGGACGTATCAGATATTAAACTGATAAGAACAGATACTACACTTGATCTTAGCCAAAAGGCCGAGAAGCGATGGCGAGCTGCCAGCCGGAGAGCAGTGGGGGCTTCCTGGGCTGCGACGCCCGCTAACGGTTCAAAGTAGCATGGCCTGAGTTGGAGCTAGTTAAAATGCGCAGGCAGAGCTAATTGAGATGCGCAGGCGGCGTCTCGGCTGAACTGAACTGTTGCTTTTCACAACTGACCAGGGGAGAGCGCGAACGCAGTCCCCCACTACCAGAAATTATGCAGTTGAGATTCCCACATTTGGGGAATTCACAGGGGTCAGCACATCCGGAGTGCAATGGACGAGCCTCGCCCTGGGTGAACCACCTTGGTGATCATGGTATCGCCCCTGCCAGGTAAGTATGAGTTGTAGGCCCGAGAGGCCCGGGCGTCTCCCTAGGACAGGCACGGCTGATTCACGGCGCCTTGCCTGGGGTCAACCCTGAGAGGAACCGGCGAGGGTCCCTTGGGTGGGTTGTCTTCCAGTATATACAGGCATCCTGTGTTTGTCCCAGCAGCTGCTACCTACTGATTCCAAATGTGACATGAAGAATGGGGATGTGACATGAAGAGAGAGAAAACAAACAAAACTGAAAAATGTGTATTTATGCACAATAAATAAATACCATAAAGAAGAAACGGCCATGCAGAACTGGATAGACACAGGACACTTTATTCTTTTCACAGGCAAAGTGGGGTGCACCGTTCCCGGAAGTACTGCAATACCAGGCCGATGCGCGGAGTGGCCGGAGCAAGCCCCTAATGCCATCTCCCTGTTGCAAAAATCAATTTAATATATGGTCCCCGGGTAGAGGACGTATCAGATATTAAACTGATAAGAACAGATACTACACTTGATCTTAGCCAAAAGGCCGAGAAGCGATGGCGAGCTGCCAGCCGGAGAGCAGTGGGGGCTTCCTGGGCTGCGACGCCCGCTAACGGTTCAAAGTAGCATGGCCTGAGTTGGAGCTAGTTAAAATGCGCAGGCAGAGCTAATTGAGATGCGCAGGCGGCGTCTCGGCTGAACTGAACTGTTGCTTTTCACAACTGACCAGGGGAGAGCGCGAACGCAGTCCCCCACTACCAGAAATTATGCAGTTGAGATTCCCACATTTGGGGAATTCACAGGGGTCAGCACATCCGGAGTGCAATGGACGAGCCTCGCCCTGGGTGAACCACCTTGGTGATCATGGTATCGCCCCTGCCAGGTAAGTATGAGTTGTAGGCCCGAGAGGCCCGGGCGTCTCCCTAGGACAGGCACGGCTGATTCACGGCGCCTTGCCTGGGGTCAACCCTGAGAGGAACCGGCGAGGGTCCCTTGGGTGGGTTGTCTTCCAGTATATACAGGCATCCTGTGTTTGTCCCAGCAGCTGCTACCTACTGATTCCAAATGTGACATGAAGAATGGGGATGTGACATGAAGAGAGAGAAAACAAACAAAACTGAAAAATGTGTATTTATGCACAATAAATAAATACCATAAAGAAGAAACGGCCATGCAGAACTGGATAGACACAGGACACTTTATTCTTTTCACAGGCAAAGTGGGGTGCACCGTTCCCGGAAGTACTGCAATACCAGGCCGATGCGCGGAGTGGCCGGAGCAAGCCCCTAATGCCATCTCCCTGTTGCAAAAATCAATTTAATATATGGTCCCCGGGTAGAGGACGTATCAGATATTAAACTGATAAGAACAGATACTACACTTGATCTTAGCCAAAAGGCCGAGAAGCGATGGCGAGCTGCCAGCCGGAGAGCAGTGGGGGCTTCCTGGGCTGCGACGCCCGCTAACGGTTCAAAGTAGCATGGCCTGAGTTGGAGCTAGTTAAAATGCGCAGGCAGAGCTAATTGAGATGCGCAGGCGGCGTCTCGGCTGAACTGAACTGTTGCTTTTCACAACTGACCAGGGGAGAGCGCGAACGCAGTCCCCCACTACCAGAAATTATGCAGTTGAGATTCCCACATTTGGGGAATTCACAGGGGTCAGCACATCCGGAGTGCAATGGACGAGCCTCGCCCTGGGTGAACCACCTTGGTGATCATGGTATCGCCCCTGCCAGGTAAGTATGAGTTGTAGGCCCGAGAGGCCCGGGCGTCTCCCTAGGACAGGCACGGCTGATTCACGGCGCCTTGCCTGGGGTCAACCCTGAGAGGAACCGGCGAGGGTCCCTTGGGTGGGTTGTCTTCCAGTATATACAGGCATCCTGTGTTTGTCCCAGCAGCTGCTACCTACTGATTCCAAATGTGACATGAAGAATGGGGATGTGACATGAAGAGAGAGAAAACAAACAAAACTGAAAAATGTGTATTTATGCACAATAAATAAATACCATAAAGAAGAAACGGCCATGCAGAACTGGATAGACACAGGACACTTTATTCTTTTCACAGGCAAAGTGGGGTGCACCGTTCCCGGAAGTACTGCAATACCAGGCCGATGCGCGGAGTGGCCGGAGCAAGCCCCTAATGCCATCTCCCTGTTGCAAAAATCAATTTAATATATGGTCCCCGGGTAGAGGACGTATCAGATATTAAACTGATAAGAACAGATACTACACTTGATCTTAGCCAAAAGGCCGAGAAGCGATGGCGAGCTGCCAGCCGGAGAGCAGTGGGGGCTTCCTGGGCTGCGACGCCCGCTAACGGTTCAAAGTAGCATGGCCTGAGTTGGAGCTAGTTAAAATGCGCAGGCAGAGCTAATTGAGATGCGCAGGCGGCGTCTCGGCTGAACTGAACTGTTGCTTTTCACAACTGACCAGGGGAGAGCGCGAACGCAGTCCCCCACTACCAGAAATTATGCAGTTGAGATTCCCACATTTGGGGAATTCACAGGGGTCAGCACATCCGGAGTGCAATGGACGAGCCTCGCCCTGGGTGAACCACCTTGGTGATCATGGTATCGCCCCTGCCAGGTAAGTATGAGTTGTAGGCCCGAGAGGCCCGGGCGTCTCCCTAGGACAGGCACGGCTGATTCACGGCGCCTTGCCTGGGGTCAACCCTGAGAGGAACCGGCGAGGGTCCCTTGGGTGGGTTGTCTTCCAGTATATACAGGCATCCTGTGTTTGTCCCAGCAGCTGCTACCTACTGATTCCAAATGTGACATGAAGAATGGGGATGTGACATGAAGAGAGAGAAAACAAACAAAACTGAAAAATGTGTATTTATGCACAATAAATAAATACCATAAAGAAGAAACGGCCATGCAGAACTGGATAGACACAGGACACTTTATTCTTTTCACAGGCAAAGTGGGGTGCACCGTTCCCGGAAGTACTGCAATACCAGGCCGATGCGCGGAGTGGCCGGAGCAAGCCCCTAATGCCATCTCCCTGTTGCAAAAATCAATTTAATATATGGTCCCCGGGTAGAGGACGTATCAGATATTAAACTGATAAGAACAGATACTACACTTGATCTTAGCCAAAAGGCCGAGAAGCGATGGCGAGCTGCCAGCCGGAGAGCAGTGGGGGCTTCCTGGGCTGCGACGCCCGCTAACGGTTCAAAGTAGCATGGCCTGAGTTGGAGCTAGTTAAAATGCGCAGGCAGAGCTAATTGAGATGCGCAGGCGGCGTCTCGGCTGAACTGAACTGTTGCTTTTCACAACTGACCAGGGGAGAGCGCGAACGCAGTCCCCCACTACCAGAAATTATGCAGTTGAGATTCCCACATTTGGGGAATTCACAGGGGTCAGCACATCCGGAGTGCAATGGACGAGCCTCGCCCTGGGTGAACCACCTTGGTGATCATGGTATCGCCCCTGCCAGGTAAGTATGAGTTGTAGGCCCGAGAGGCCCGGGCGTCTCCCTAGGACAGGCACGGCTGATTCACGGCGCCTTGCCTGGGGTCAACCCTGAGAGGAACCGGCGAGGGTCCCTTGGGTGGGTTGTCTTCCAGTATATACAGGCATCCTGTGTTTGTCCCAGCAGCTGCTACCTACTGATTCCAAATGTGACATGAAGAATGGGGATGTGACATGAAGAGAGAGAAAACAAACAAAACTGAAAAATGTGTATTTATGCACAATAAATAAATACCATAAAGAAGAAACGGCCATGCAGAACTGGATAGACACAGGACACTTTATTCTTTTCACAGGCAAAGTGGGGTGCACCGTTCCCGGAAGTACTGCAATACCAGGCCGATGCGCGGAGTGGCCGGAGCAAGCCCCTAATGCCATCTCCCTGTTGCAAAAATCAATTTAATATATGGTCCCCGGGTAGAGGACGTATCAGATATTAAACTGATAAGAACAGATACTACACTTGATCTTAGCCAAAAGGCCGAGAAGCGATGGCGAGCTGCCAGCCGGAGAGCAGTGGGGGCTTCCTGGGCTGCGACGCCCGCTAACGGTTCAAAGTAGCATGGCCTGAGTTGGAGCTAGTTAAAATGCGCAGGCAGAGCTAATTGAGATGCGCAGGCGGCGTCTCGGCTGAACTGAACTGTTGCTTTTCACAACTGACCAGGGGAGAGCGCGAACGCAGTCCCCCACTACCAGAAATTATGCAGTTGAGATTCCCACATTTGGGGAATTCACAGGGGTCAGCACATCCGGAGTGCAATGGACGAGCCTCGCCCTGGGTGAACCACCTTGGTGATCATGGTATCGCCCCTGCCAGGTAAGTATGAGTTGTAGGCCCGAGAGGCCCGGGCGTCTCCCTAGGACAGGCACGGCTGATTCACGGCGCCTTGCCTGGGGTCAACCCTGAGAGGAACCGGCGAGGGTCCCTTGGGTGGGTTGTCTTCCAGTATATACAGGCATCCTGTGTTTGTCCCAGCAGCTGCTACCTACTGATTCCAAATGTGACATGAAGAATGGGGATGTGACATGAAGAGAGAGAAAACAAACAAAACTGAAAAATGTGTATTTATGCACAATAAATAAATACCATAAAGAAGAAACGGCCATGCAGAACTGGATAGACACAGGACACTTTATTCTTTTCACAGGCAAAGTGGGGTGCACCGTTCCCGGAAGTACTGCAATACCAGGCCGATGCGCGGAGTGGCCGGAGCAAGCCCCTAATGCCATCTCCCTGTTGCAAAAATCAATTTAATATATGGTCCCCGGGTAGAGGACGTATCAGATATTAAACTGATAAGAACAGATACTACACTTGATCTTAGCCAAAAGGCCGAGAAGCGATGGCGAGCTGCCAGCCGGAGAGCAGTGGGGGCTTCCTGGGCTGCGACGCCCGCTAACGGTTCAAAGTAGCATGGCCTGAGTTGGAGCTAGTTAAAATGCGCAGGCAGAGCTAATTGAGATGCGCAGGCGGCGTCTCGGCTGAACTGAACTGTTGCTTTTCACAACTGACCAGGGGAGAGCGCGAACGCAGTCCCCCACTACCAGAAATTATGCAGTTGAGATTCCCACATTTGGGGAATTCACAGGGGTCAGCACATCCGGAGTGCAATGGACGAGCCTCGCCCTGGGTGAACCACCTTGGTGATCATGGTATCGCCCCTGCCAGGTAAGTATGAGTTGTAGGCCCGAGAGGCCCGGGCGTCTCCCTAGGACAGGCACGGCTGATTCACGGCGCCTTGCCTGGGGTCAACCCTGAGAGGAACCGGCGAGGGTCCCTTGGGTGGGTTGTCTTCCAGTATATACAGGCATCCTGTGTTTGTCCCAGCAGCTGCTACCTACTGATTCCAAATGTGACATGAAGAATGGGGATGTGACATGAAGAGAGAGAAAACAAACAAAACTGAAAAATGTGTATTTATGCACAATAAATAAATACCATAAAGAAGAAACGGCCATGCAGAACTGGATAGACACAGGACACTTTATTCTTTTCACAGGCAAAGTGGGGTGCACCGTTCCCGGAAGTACTGCAATACCAGGCCGATGCGCGGAGTGGCCGGAGCAAGCCCCTAATGCCATCTCCCTGTTGCAAAAATCAATTTAATATATGGTCCCCGGGTAGAGGACGTATCAGATATTAAACTGATAAGAACAGATACTACACTTGATCTTAGCCAAAAGGCCGAGAAGCGATGGCGAGCTGCCAGCCGGAGAGCAGTGGGGGCTTCCTGGGCTGCGACGCCCGCTAACGGTTCAAAGTAGCATGGCCTGAGTTGGAGCTAGTTAAAATGCGCAGGCAGAGCTAATTGAGATGCGCAGGCGGCGTCTCGGCTGAACTGAACTGTTGCTTTTCACAACTGACCAGGGGAGAGCGCGAACGCAGTCCCCCACTACCAGAAATTATGCAGTTGAGATTCCCACATTTGGGGAATTCACAGGGGTCAGCACATCCGGAGTGCAATGGACGAGCCTCGCCCTGGGTGAACCACCTTGGTGATCATGGTATCGCCCCTGCCAGGTAAGTATGAGTTGTAGGCCCGAGAGGCCCGGGCGTCTCCCTAGGACAGGCACGGCTGATTCACGGCGCCTTGCCTGGGGTCAACCCTGAGAGGAACCGGCGAGGGTCCCTTGGGTGGGTTGTCTTCCAGTATATACAGGCATCCTGTGTTTGTCCCAGCAGCTGCTACCTACTGATTCCAAATGTGACATGAAGAATGGGGATGTGACATGAAGAGAGAGAAAACAAACAAAACTGAAAAATGTGTATTTATGCACAATAAATAAATACCATAAAGAAGAAACGGCCATGCAGAACTGGATAGACACAGGACACTTTATTCTTTTCACAGGCAAAGTGGGGTGCACCGTTCCCGGAAGTACTGCAATACCAGGCCGATGCGCGGAGTGGCCGGAGCAAGCCCCTAATGCCATCTCCCTGTTGCAAAAATCAATTTAATATATGGTCCCCGGGTAGAGGACGTATCAGATATTAAACTGATAAGAACAGATACTACACTTGATCTTAGCCAAAAGGCCGAGAAGCGATGGCGAGCTGCCAGCCGGAGAGCAGTGGGGGCTTCCTGGGCTGCGACGCCCGCTAACGGTTCAAAGTAGCATGGCCTGAGTTGGAGCTAGTTAAAATGCGCAGGCAGAGCTAATTGAGATGCGCAGGCGGCGTCTCGGCTGAACTGAACTGTTGCTTTTCACAACTGACCAGGGGAGAGCGCGAACGCAGTCCCCCACTACCAGAAATTATGCAGTTGAGATTCCCACATTTGGGGAATTCACAGGGGTCAGCACATCCGGAGTGCAATGGACGAGCCTCGCCCTGGGTGAACCACCTTGGTGATCATGGTATCGCCCCTGCCAGGTAAGTATGAGTTGTAGGCCCGAGAGGCCCGGGCGTCTCCCTAGGACAGGCACGGCTGATTCACGGCGCCTTGCCTGGGGTCAACCCTGAGAGGAACCGGCGAGGGTCCCTTGGGTGGGTTGTCTTCCAGTATATACAGGCATCCTGTGTTTGTCCCAGCAGCTGCTACCTACTGATTCCAAATGTGACATGAAGAATGGGGATGTGACATGAAGAGAGAGAAAACAAACAAAACTGAAAAATGTGTATTTATGCACAATAAATAAATACCATAAAGAAGAAACGGCCATGCAGAACTGGATAGACACAGGACACTTTATTCTTTTCACAGGCAAAGTGGGGTGCACCGTTCCCGGAAGTACTGCAATACCAGGCCGATGCGCGGAGTGGCCGGAGCAAGCCCCTAATGCCATCTCCCTGTTGCAAAAATCAATTTAATATATGGTCCCCGGGTAGAAGACGTATCAGATATTAAACTGATAAGAACAGATACTACACTTGATCTTAGCCAAAAGGCCGAGAAGCGATGGCGAGCTGCCAGCCGGAGAGCAGTGGGGGCTTCCTGGGCTGCGACGCCCGCTAACGGTTCAAAGTAGCATGGCCTGAGTTGGAGCTAGTTAAAATGCGCAGGCAGAGCTAATTGAGATGCGCAGGCGGCGTCTCGGCTGAACTGAACTGTTGCTTTTCACAACTGACCAGGGGAGAGCGCGAACGCAGTCCCCCACTACCAGAAATTATGCAGTTGAGATTCCCACATTTGGGGAATTCACAGGGGTCAGCACATCCGGAGTGCAATGGACGAGCCTCGCCCTGGGTGAACCACCTTGGTGATCATGGTATCGCCCCTGCCAGGTAAGTATGAGTTGTAGGCCCGAGAGGCCCGGGCGTCTCCCTAGGACAGGCACGGCTGATTCACGGCGCCTTGCCTGGGGTCAACCCTGAGAGGAACCGGCGAGGGTCCCTTGGGTGGGTTGTCTTCCAGTATATACAGGCATCCTGTGTTTGTCCCAGCAGCTGCTACCTACTGATTCCAAATGTGACATGAAGAATGGGGATGTGACATGAAGAGAGAGAAAACAAACAAAACTGAAAAATGTGTATTTATGCACAATAAATAAATACCATAAAGAAGAAACGGCCATGCAGAACTGGATAGACACAGGACACTTTATTCTTTTCACAGGCAAAGTGGGGTGCACCGTTCCCGGAAGTACTGCAATACCAGGCCGATGCGCGGAGTGGCCGGAGCAAGCCCCTAATGCCATCTCCCTGTTGCAAAAATCAATTTAATATATGGTCCCCGGGTAGAAGACGTATCAGATATTAAACTGATAAGAACAGATACTACACTTGATCTTAGCCAAAAGGCCGAGAAGCGATGGCGAGCTGCCAGCCGGAGAGCAGTGGGGGCTTCCTGGGCTGCGACGCCCGCTAACGGTTCAAAGTAGCATGGCCTGAGTTGGAGCTAGTTAAAATGCGCAGGCAGAGCTAATTGAGATGCGCAGGCGGCGTCTCGGCTGAACTGAACTGTTGCTTTTCACAACTGACCAGGGGAGAGCGCGAACGCAGTCCCCCACTACCAGAAATTATGCAGTTGAGATTCCCACATTTGGGGAATTCACAGGGGTCAGCACATCCGGAGTGCAATGGACGAGCCTCGCCCTGGGTGAACCACCTTGGTGATCATGGTATCGCCCCTGCCAGGTAAGTATGAGTTGTAGGCCCGAGAGGCCCGGGCGTCTCCCTAGGACAGGCACGGCTGATTCACGGCGCCTTGCCTGGGGTCAACCCTGAGAGGAACCGGCGAGGGTCCCTTGGGTGGGTTGTCTTCCAGTATATACAGGCATCCTGTGTTTGTCCCAGCAGCTGCTACCTACTGATTCCAAATGTGACATGAAGAATGGGGATGTGACATGAAGAGAGAGAAAACAAACAAAACTGAAAAATGTGTATTTATGCACAATAAATAAATACCATAAAGAAGAAACGGCCATGCAGAACTGGATAGACACAGGACACTTTATTCTTTTCACAGGCAAAGTGGGGTGCACCGTTCCCGGAAGTACTGCAATACCAGGCCGATGCGCGGAGTGGCCGGAGCAAGCCCCTAATGCCATCTCCCTGTTGCAAAAATCAATTTAATATATGGTCCCCGGGTAGAAGGACGTATCAGATATTAAACTGATAAGAACAGATACTACACTTGATCTTAGCCAAAAGGCCGAGAAGCGATGGCGAGCTGCCAGCCGGAGAGCAGTGGGGGCTTCCTGGGCTGCGACGCCCGCTAACGGTTCAAAGTAGCATGGCCTGAGTTGGAGCTAGTTAAAATGCGCAGGCAGAGCTAATTGAGATGCGCAGGCGGCGTCTCGGCTGAACTGAACTGTTGCTTTTCACAACTGACCAGGGGAGAGCGCGAACGCAGTCCCCCACTACCAGAAATTATGCAGTTGAGATTCCCACATTTGGGGAATTCACAGGGGTCAGCACATCCGGAGTGCAATGGACGAGCCTCGCCCTGGGTGAACCACCTTGGTGATCATGGTATCGCCCCTGCCAGGTAAGTATGAGTTGTAGGCCCGAGAGGCCCGGGCGTCTCCCTAGGACAGGCACGGCTGATTCACGGCGCCTTGCCTGGGGTCAACCCTGAGAGGAACCGGCGAGGGTCCCTTGGGTGGGTTGTCTTCCAGTATATACAGGCATCCTGTGTTTGTCCCAGCAGCTGCTACCTACTGATTCCAAATGTGACATGAAGAATGGGGATGTGACATGAAGAGAGAGAAAACAAACAAAACTGAAAAATGTGTATTTATGCACAATAAATAAATACCATAAAGAAGAAACGGCCATGCAGAACTGGATAGACACAGGACACTTTATTCTTTTCACAGGCAAAGTGGGGTGCACCGTTCCCGGAAGTACTGCAATACCAGGCCGATGCGCGGAGTGGCCGGAGCAAGCCCCTAATGCCATCTCCCTGTTGCAAAAATCAATTTAATATATGGTCCCCGGGTAGAAGACGTATCAGATATTAAACTGATAAGAACAGATACTACACTTGATCTTAGCCAAAAGGCCGAGAAGCGATGGCGAGCTGCCAGCCGGAGAGCAGTGGGGGCTTCCTGGGCTGCGACGCCCGCTAACGGTTCAAAGTAGCATGGCCTGAGTTGGAGCTAGTTAAAATGCGCAGGCAGAGCTAATTGAGATGCGCAGGCGGCGTCTCGGCTGAACTGAACTGTTGCTTTTCACAACTGACCAGGGGAGAGCGCGAACGCAGTCCCCCACTACCAGAAATTATGCAGTTGAGATTCCCACATTTGGGGAATTCACAGGGGTCAGCACATCCGGAGTGCAATGGACGAGCCTCGCCCTGGGTGAACCACCTTGGTGATCATGGTATCGCCCCTGCCAGGTAAGTATGAGTTGTAGGCCCGAGAGGCCCGGGCGTCTCCCTAGGACAGGCACGGCTGATTCACGGCGCCTTGCCTGGGGTCAACCCTGAGAGGAACCGGCGAGGGTCCCTTGGGTGGGTTGTCTTCCAGTATATACAGGCATCCTGTGTTTGTCCCAGCAGCTGCTACCTACTGATTCCAAATGTGACATGAAGAATGGGGATGTGACATGAAGAGAGAGAAAACAAACAAAACTGAAAAATGTGTATTTATGCACAATAAATAAATACCATAAAGAAGAAACGGCCATGCAGAACTGGATAGACACAGGACACTTTATTCTTTTCACAGGCAAAGTGGGGTGCACCGTTCCCGGAAGTACTGCAATACCAGGCCGATGCGCGGAGTGGCCGGAGCAAGCCCCTAATGCCATCTCCCTGTTGCAAAAATCAATTTAATATATGGTCCCCGGGTAGAAGACGTATCAGATATTAAACTGATAAGAACAGATACTACACTTGATCTTAGCCAAAAGGCCGAGAAGCGATGGCGAGCTGCCAGCCGGAGAGCAGTGGGGGCTTCCTGGGCTGCGACGCCCGCTAACGGTTCAAAGTAGCATGGCCTGAGTTGGAGCTAGTTAAAATGCGCAGGCAGAGCTAATTGAGATGCGCAGGCGGCGTCTCGGCTGAACTGAACTGTTGCTTTTCACAACTGACCAGGGGAGAGCGCGAACGCAGTCCCCCACTACCAGAAATTATGCAGTTGAGATTCCCACATTTGGGGAATTCACAGGGGTCAGCACATCCGGAGTGCAATGGACGAGCCTCGCCCTGGGTGAACCACCTTGGTGATCATGGTATCGCCCCTGCCAGGTAAGTATGAGTTGTAGGCCCGAGAGGCCCGGGCGTCTCCCTAGGACAGGCACGGCTGATTCACGGCGCCTTGCCTGGGGTCAACCCTGAGAGGAACCGGCGAGGGTCCCTTGGGTGGGTTGTCTTCCAGTATATACAGGCATCCTGTGTTTGTCCCAGCAGCTGCTACCTACTGATTCCAAATGTGACATGAAGAATGGGGATGTGACATGAAGAGAGAGAAAACAAACAAAACTGAAAAATGTGTATTTATGCACAATAAATAAATACCATAAAGAAGAAACGGCCATGCAGAACTGGATAGACACAGGACACTTTATTCTTTTCACAGGCAAAGTGGGGTGCACCGTTCCCGGAAGTACTGCAATACCAGGTCGATGCGCGGAGTGGCCGGAGCAAGCCCCTAATGCCATCTCCCTGTTGCAAAAATCAATTTAATATATGGTCCCCGGGTAGAAGACGTATCAGATATTAAACTGATAAGAACAGATACTACACTTGATCTTAGCCAAAAGGCCGAGAAGCGATGGCGAGCTGCCAGCCGGAGAGCAGTGGGGGCTTCCTGGGCTGCGACGCCCGCTAACGGTTCAAAGTAGCATGGCCTGAGTTGGAGCTAGTTAAAATGCGCAGGCAGAGCTAATTGAGATGCGCAGGCGGCGTCTCGGCTGAACTGAACTGTTGCTTTTCACAACTGACCAGGGGAGAGCGCGAACGCAGTCCCCCACTACCAG
This sequence comes from Bostrychus sinensis, assembly GCA_020698575.1. NCBI lineage: Eukaryota > Metazoa > Chordata > Actinopteri > Gobiiformes > Eleotridae > Bostrychus > Bostrychus sinensis. The sequence continues at coordinate 38,687,598 of CM036242.1, forward strand.
AAATTATGCAGTTGAGATTCCCACATTTGGGGAATTCACAGGGGTCAGCACATCCGGAGTGCAATGGACGAGCCTCGCCCTGGGTGAACCACCTTGGTGATCATGGTATCGCCCCTGCCAGGTAAGTATGAGTTGTAGGCCCGAGAGGCCCGGGCGTCTCCCTAGGACAGGCACGGCTGATTCACGGCGCCTTGCCTGGGGTCAACCCTGAGAGGAACCGGCGAGGGTCCCTTGGGTGGGTTGTCTTCCAGTATATACAGGCATCCTGTGTTTGTCCCAGCAGCTGCTACCTACTGATTCCAAATGTGACATGAAGAATGGGGATGTGACATGAAGAGAGAGAAAACAAACAAAACTGAAAAATGTGTATTTATGCACAATAAATAAATACCATAAAGAAGAAACGGCCATGCAGAACTGGATAGACACAGGACACTTTATTCTTTTCACAGGCAAAGTGGGGTGCACCGTTCCCGGAAGTACTGCAATACCAGGTCGATGCGCGGAGTGGCCGGAGCAAGCCCCTAATGCCATCTCCCTGTTGCAAAAATCAATTTAATATATGGTCCCCGGGTAGAGGACGTATCAGATATTAAACTGATAAGAACAGATACTACACTTGATCTTAGCCAAAAGGCCGAGAAGCGATGGCGAGCTGCCAGCCGGAGAGCAGTGGGGGCTTCCTGGGCTGCGACGCCCGCTAACGGTTCAAAGTAGCATGGCCTGAGTTGGAGCTAGTTAAAATGCGCAGGCAGAGCTAATTGAGATGCACAGGCGGTGTCTCGGCTGAATTGAACTGTTGCTTTTCACAACTGACCAGGGGAGAGCGCGAACGCAGTCCCCCACTACCAGAAATTATGCAGTTGAGATTCCCACATTTGGGGAATTCACAGGGGTCAGCACATCCGGAGTGCAATGGACGAGCCTCGCCCTGGGTGAACCACCTTGGTGATCATGGTATCGCCCTTGCCAGGTAAGTATGAGTTGTAGGCCCGAGAGGCCCGGGCGTCTCCCTAGGACAGGCACGGCTGATTCACGGCGCCTTGCCTGGGGTCAACCCTGAGAGGAACCGGCGAGGGTCCCTTGGGTGGGTTGTCTTCCAGTATATACAGGCATCCTGTATTTGTCCCAGCAGCTGCTACCTACTGATTCCAAATGTGACATGAAGAATGGGGATGTGACATGAAGAGAGAGAAAACAAACAAAACTGAAAAATGTGTATTTATGCACAATAAATAAATACCATAAAGAAGAAACGGCCATGCAGAACTGGATAGACACAGGACACTTTATTCTTTTCACAGGCAAAGTGGGGTGCACCGTTCCCGGAAGTACTGCAATACCAGGTCGATGCGCGGAGTGGCCGGAGCAAGCCCCTAATGCCATCTCCCTGTTGCAAAAATCAATTTAATATATGGTCCCCGGGTAGAGGACGTATCAGATATTAAACTGATAAGAACAGATACTACACTTGATCTTAGCCAAAAGGCCGAGAAGCGATGGCGAGCTGCCAGCCGGAGAGCAGTGGGGGCTTCCTGGGCTGCGACGCCCGCTAACGGTTCAAAGTAGCATGGCCTGAGTTGGAGCTAGTTAAAATGCGCAGGCAGAGCTAATTGAGATGCGCAGGCGGCGCTAATTGAGATGCGCAGGCGGTGCTAATTGAGATGCGCAGACGGCGCTAATTGAGATGCGCAGGCGGCGCTAATTGAAATGCGCATATATTAAAATTTACTTGTTATCATTTTATATTATTTTATTTATATATAAAAGTTTTTATTGTACATTCAATGCAATTTCAAATTTGTTATAGAATTTGAAATAAGTAAAGCACACAAGACTAGCTTCACAAGATTTACATTTTTATAAATTAGCTTGGATACCTAAAAAATAAATGTAGTAATTCTAAATTTATATATCTTAAATAAATAAATAAATATCTTTTGATATTTAGTTTTTTTTTAATATGTACATTTCTTCTTCTATTCTATTCTGATTTTTCTTACCTTCACCATCACCTTTGTAAAATACAATGGCAGAAATTTTAAATGGCTTGTGGAAAATGATGTTAGATATATTAAATTGTAAGTAACCTACTACTACTTATTTTGTTTTTAACAGTCTACTATTAAGCAGACTATTTTGTTTTTAACAGTCAAACTGTTTCTCATGAATGTATTATGTCATACTTTTTAAACTATGTACAGTCATTCCCTCAAGTCTCCTGTCATCTTGAGATTAATGTCGACAGGGCCATTTATGGACAGAGCCGCTTCAGGTCTTTTACATTTGAAGAGATGTGGCAGTGGAATAGTCTGCACAAAACCCTTCAAGCTGACCCTCAAGCTGGAAGTGCTCACGAGCGAAAAATGGTTCATCATGAAGGAGGACGACACCACCTCCAAGTCATTTAAGCGCTTCAGTATGTATATTCTTGACAGAGAGGTAGATTAATGTAACTATTAAATGGTGAAATACAGAATACAAATCTCAAAGCTGAAATTCACCTGTGTTTTTCAGAGACCTCAAAAGAACGTGCCTCCTCCTGCAGCAACTGTCACTGCCTCCAGCTCATCAGGGATTAAAGAAGATAGCAGTTTGCTTCACTGGTTGAAGCCCTTGTTGCTTTTGAAAGTCAAGGTACATAGTTAATTAACATCTTAATTAATGTTAGCACAAGAGAATTTGTCTAACTGTAGAATCTATTTGCTCTTTTTAACCTGGGGATGCATTTGAGAGAAGCAGAGGACCAGAAGAGGAGGAACAGCCAGCTGCTCCACAGAAGAACACACACACACCTTTCCACCATCAGCTGTGAGGCCACAGTTTATAGATTGCATTTATCAGTTATATCCACTGACATTATACTAATATACTGATGTTTTTTAAAGTTCCTGCATCAGCTTCCTGTGTTCAGCAGAATATCACATTTAATGTGACTGATATTAACATGACGTTGCCAGAAGTGACGCCTGCAGCACCGTGTCAGAGCATTGAGACAACAGTGTCAATAGCTGCTCAAGCTGAGGTACCACATATCCCATAATGGAAGAACAAATACTTTCTGAATGTTACATGAGGTTTTGTTTTTGTTGAACAAGGTGAGAATAGAGGGCTGGCAAAAAAACAAAAAACAAAAAAAAAAAACTGGGAATCAGATCACCATGGGCTACCCAAAGCAGACATAAAGTGTCTAAAAGAAGATGGAGAAAACTCACTCTTTCAGAAGGCAATGTCTTATTGGGACAAGTATGGGAAGACAAGGTGGAGGAAAGTCCTGAAGGATGACAGGATGTGGTTTTATCCCCTGACTTGCATGGAGTTGTGGGTGGCAAAGTCCCCACAGCAGACTCTTTTTTTCCCAGTCGTGTTTTTTTCTGGAGATCAGTAGGAGTATGGCATTACAGTATTCTCTGTCCCAGGTCTGAGTGCCCTGCACATGGGAGTAAGAATGGGTTTCTGTACCGCTGTGGTTACTCCCACACAGTCAGGCTGATCTGTGACATATCTGGCTGGTACTCCATGCTGACTGAGGTACTGGCTTGTAATGCATGCGAAAAGCTGCCAAGGAGTCTGAGGCACTTTCCAATTGGACGTTTTCAGGCATGGGATGTAGACATCATGAAGCAGCTCAGTCCAGCTCACAGAGCTGTTTTCTCTGCCGTGTTAACATTTCAGCGAGTTTCTACATAATTTCACCATGTTGAATGTGTTTTGTGTGTGTGTGTGCTAAATTGTGCTAAAAACATAACTAAGTTTCACAGGTGTTAAATTATTGTGCTCTCACTTCAGGCGTGATGTGGACAAGCAGGTGATTTGCCTGATGAGGGATCGCACAGCATGAAGAAAGTGTGGAGACAGCTACAGGAAAGCCACTGTGAGGAGCACCTGCGTAGGAAAGACCTCTACACCACACTCATAAGCCAGCACAATGAACCAGGAAAGATCACAGGTAAGTTGTTTTCTTTTTCTTGTGTTTATCCTTAGGCATAGACTAAAATAGAAATATGAGTACAGGTTTCCATCTGACAAAGAGAAGTGGAATGATTAAGCTCTAATGACTCACAGAATGAGCAAGAAACAATCATGGAATATTGACCCAATGGACATAAATGCAAATTCAATAAACCTTTTTCTGCACTCATAGTCCAATAATATAGACAAAAAACTGACAACACAAAAGAAAAATACAGTTCTTAAGTCAACATGTTAAAAAAGGCAGCTGTATCAGTGTCTTCAGTGTCTGGTAATCTATGCAGGAGAGGCTCAGGGTCTTAAAGCTAATAAAAGGATATTAAATTGAGATGTTGTCAAAACTAAGTCCTTAAATGTATTAAATCTTATGAAGCAATAATTATTTAATCTGCATTGGGTATGTTTTTTATGTATGAGTTTATAAAATAAAACCCATACATTTCAGATAATAGCACAGAAAATTACTTTATGTAAAATTCATATAGTTATTGTTGCTTTGCCAGGAATCATGGTATAACAGTTCATTATAAGTGGAGCTACCCTGCCATAGCACTGAACCCGATATCTATATTTTCAGATTTTTTAAATCTTAAGATAAATTTGTATTTGAGGTTTCAAATCACAGCTTGTACAGGTGTCTCCTAAAGAGGAACTCCTAAAAGCACACACAGAACATGATTGTATGCTACCTGCAACCATTGAAAAATTTATTTTTCCCATAAATTAGCTGTTTATAGTAAGGTAAAGGTAATGCTTGTAGGTAAGTTAATGTTTCAAACAAGGTCAACTTCACTTCATCTGTGCAATAACCAAACTTATGTGGGACATTTTTTTATTGAGCACTGTCTGTTAATATCATTATTATCTGTTCATAAACTGATCAAATATTAAGTAACTGCTGGAGGACAACACAGTCAACATTGTGTCTGTAATGTCTTAACGTACAAGAGAAGCTGTTGGATAGCAAGAAGTGGAGCTAACCTCAGTCTTGCAAAATTCAATTCAATTCAATTCAGGTTTATTTGTATAGCCCAGTATCACAACAAAAGTCGCCTCAAAGGGCTTCACAACAGTTGATCAAACATAAACACACAATCAGACTTAACACACAATCAACACAAACAATAACTACACTAAACTAAACAGACCCAGGACACTCCTGTCCTTAAACCCTCCTTTTCGGTAAGGAAAAACTCCTAAAAAAAAAAACACAGCTGTGGGAAAAAAGAAGAAACCTTATGGAGCCCAACTGAAGGAGAGATCCTCTCCCAGGACGGACAGGCAATGCGTTTAGGAGTTAGTCCATTAGCTCATCTATAGGATCAGCTCTGTAAGGATTCATCCAGGGAGTGGGGTGAGATAGGTTGAGGAAGTCCATAGGATGCAGCAGGGCCTCACCCAGACAGGTGAGTGGGTTGAGGTAGATCTGGGAAACCCTTAGAGGTGAGGTTGAGGGCCCACAGGTCAGGACAGGAGCTCAGATGGGGTCAGCTAAGATCCAATCATCACTGGGACATCTGCCAGCAGCCAGGCATCTGAAACAGTCCCCACTCCCCCAGAGGGGAGCGGGAGAGAGGGACAACTTGTGAATAGCAAGGAACTGATTGGAGATATAGAATATTAGATAATATTAATGAGAGTGATAGGAGAGGAGCAGCAGATGAAACCAGAGGTCAGAGGTCAGTGCACCATACCTCTCCCAGCTTCTAGCTCCTAGAGCAGCCTAGCTTCAGCTGTGGAGTTAACCCTGTTCCTGGCCTGACCATAAGCTTTCTTGAAGAGGAACGTTTTAAGCCTAACCTTAAATGTAGAGACTGTGTCTGCCTCTCTAACATGAGCTGGAAGCTGATTCCATAAAACAGGAGCTTGGTAACTAAAGGCTCTACCTCCAACTGTACTTTTAGAAACCCTGGGAACCACTAATAGCCCTGCATTTTGTGAGCGCAGTACTCTGCTTGGTTGGTATGGCTCTATAACATCATTAATGTAGGATGGAGCCTTGTAAGTCAGGAGACGGATTTTAAACCTAATTCTGAATTCAACTGGAAGCCAGTGAAGTGAAGCTAGCACAGGAGTAATATGTTCTCTCCTGTTAGTTCCTGTTAATAATCTTGCTGCTATGTTTTGAACAAGCTGAAAACATTTTAAAGAGTTTTTAGGGCACGCTGCCAGCAGAGAGTTACAGTAATCCAACCGAGATGTAACAAACGCATGGACAAGTTTTTCAGCATCACTTTTAGATAAAATATTTCTGATTTTGTCTATGTTACGTAAGTGAAATAATGCTGTTTTACAGGCTTGGTTTATATGAGCCTTAAATGATAAATCTTGGTCAAATAAAACTCCTAAGTTTCTCACAGTAGAACTTGAGGCTACACTGACACCGTCCAGGGAGACTCTGGTCAGACAGAGCATCTCTCGGGTTTTTGGGGCCTAGTATAATGACCTCTGTTTTTTCTGGGTTTAGGAGGAGATAATTAATTGTCATCCAGGTCTTTATGCCTCTCACACAGGCGCTAAGTTTCTCAATGCGGTCATTCTGATCAGGTTTAATTGATAAATACAACTGTGTATCATCTGCGTAACAGTGAAAATTAATGCCATGTTTTCTGATTATGTTTCCTAAAGGCAGCATGTAAAGCATGAACAGAATCGGTCCAAGTACTGAGCCTTGTGGCACTCCATAGCTAACTTTACTGTACTGTGAGGAAATTTAAGATGCTCAAAAGCAGAAAGACCATCCAAACCTTTAGCTTTATTAGACAGTTTGTGAATAGTTTTGTTGTGTTTTCTCTGCTTTAAGGAAGTTTTACCCCCCAGTTTGAGCTTCCACCACCAAGGAGAGAGCTGCCAACACCATATCTGCTGAGGAAAGCCTTCTAAACTATTATCTGCATAACATGTCGCTTATTTGTATATCAAGGAAGGAAGCTGTCTGAGTGCAAGCTGCCAACATGCATTTCTATTGAGTAGGCCTACATATAGGCTACCATATATTTGGAGATCTGACTATTTAACAGTGTGCCTCACCAGCCGTCAACCTTACTGTTATATGAAACTGTCAAGTAAAACCAGAGCAGTGTGGGGTCTGGTGAAGTGTTCCCACCCAGTTTGGCTGCAGCCTGTGAAAAATCACTTCCCCTGCCTCCCAATCACAGCAATTACTCACACATAAGTAAACTCACCTGTGGCTCACTGCTCAGAACAAAGAGATTCAGCTTGACTTTAACAATAGACACAACTGGAAAGCTAAAGTGTACATTGAAATTTGAAACTGAATTCATTTGTGGATTTCTTTAGTTTTACATTAAAATAATTGGCTTAAGTTGATTTAATAATTAGGTTTAAAAACATTAATTTGTTAAACTATTTGGGTAAAACCTAATTTCATTATGTAAACCATTGATTAAAAACATTTAATTTTGTAAAATATAAGTTAAAAGTATTAATTTAAATAAGTGAATGTACAATTCATTGGGTTTATAGTTAGAGTTAAAATGTTACTTTAAATAAATGAAAGTTTAAAACTATTCATAAAATGTGATTTAAATTAGGAGTAAGAGTTAAAATAAGTTAATTGCGGTGATTTTTCATGTTAATTTTGTGTATTACTCCACTTACACAAGTCTACCTGCTTAAAAAATGTCAATGAAACAATGAACTGAAACATTCAACAACAAAAGCAAAGAAAACAATTATTAAAATAAATGAAAAGGAGTGAGTTGTTCCAGCGTCCTTTTGTGGGAAGCCAGCCTTTTTCAAGTTTGGGCAAGAGCTGAATGAACTTTTTAAGACTTGACAGAAACAAATCAGTATTTTCCTTAATAAAGGTCAGTTAAGAGAAGTGACTCAATGTTTATGTTTTTTACAGCAGATGATACCACAGTGGATGATTCCACAGACTATGATTCAGATATTATCATTGCATCTAAGAGCACAACTGAATTCTATCGAGCAGACACTGTGGTACTTATGCTTACTGTAATCATATTTTTTTACAATTTAGAAGATCACACAACTTTTCTTTTTTTTTTTTTACTTTTCGGTTTTTGAACAAAAAAACAAGGTTCAAAGTATTCCTGAATGCAAAGACCAAAGGTAAGATTTATTAACTTGTTACAGTTGAACGTCAGCTGGGCTGATGTTCTTTCTAACATAAGCTATTGCCCAATATCTTTTATACTAGGGTTATTAATGAAATTAAGTTAATGGGTTTATTCATTGATCGTGTTTCAGTGGTGGATTAGGGCATTTGTCCAGGATGGAGACAGCACAGGTACTTGGCCATCTGAGGGCTGGGGTTTCTGGTTTTAGGGTTCTGTTTAGCCATCTGCTTTATTTTCTAGATAGTAATATCTGATACTGATGACACGTCTGGACAAGATTTGAACAAGAGTTCTTGCTACAGGTAAGGACAAAATTAATTTGAGTGTGAATTAATGTACTTGTAATGCATGTTATGTATTAGTGTACTTTTCCCAACAGTACATACACTGACCTGTATGCACCAAGTGTGGAGGAAGAAAAAGAGGAGCTGGTTGTAGTTTGTGAAAATGAGGCACAAGACAGGGGCAATGTAAATTAATAAAACATTTTCTGTAAAATATTATATTTGTGTGAAATATCGATTGTTTTATCATTGCAGAGAAGACATAAACCTGTCTCTGCAAGACATCATCTGTTATAATGAACCAGTCTGGAGGATCAAGAGAGCAGACAAAAGGCGAAAGGCAGTTCAGAAGCTTTATTGAAGCAAGGCAAAAAGTAGTATCTGGAGTGGAGCTGGTCAGAGAGCTGTGAACAGGGCAGCAGGTGTTTCTGAGGGAGCACAACAGATACAATGAGCTAAATCCAGAAAACTCTGAGCAAAAACACAAAATCTTGGCCAAGCAGTGTAGGTACCACTGTAGGTAAACTGAAGATCTGACAGTAAGTGAGAGAATGAGCTGGGTCTTTGTGCTGCTGAGGGCGTGGGTCTTGATGGATGAATTGGCTGCAGGTGAGTAGTGGGTGGAACCAGTGGTGAGGGCGGTGCAGGAACAGCAGACTCCGCCCAGCTCCAGACAAACACAGGAGGGAGGGGGAAGACAAAACAAACTGAGAAAAGACCGGGATCCTGACATCGTCCTAAACCTGTCTAGCACAACTGAGCACAACAAAGTCATCAGGTTTAATATTTCCCAGGCCAGTTTTTGGGGTGGAGTGGTGAGGGGCTTCATATTCTAAAACAGCAGATATAATGGTGAAGTTTACTGATGATACTGGGAATACTGAGGAGAGAATCAATGCTGGAGGTCCAAAACAGGAGTTTTTGACCCTCCTTTTAAAACATCTTAAAGACTGTCCCATTTTTGATGGACCAAAATGTAATAGATTTTTGGTGTACAAAGCCAATGGTATGTGATTATGTGTAGAAGTGGTCTATTCTTGTAACACTATTGTCAGGGCCATACACAGAATTTTAGAAATGCTGAAGTCCATGTAGTCACTTTTTTTCCTCTGTTAGTCCTGATCTTTAGGACTGCTTTAGACCGGTATATCCTAGTTTAGTCTTGATTTAGATGTAATTCAGTCTAAACTTATTTTCTAATTTAGCCTTGGTCTAAACACAGGTTTGTCCTGGTGTAAATCTGTTTTAATCTGGTTTCCAGGTTTAGTCCTGATTTACCTGTCTTAGGTGTACCGTGCCTAAGGCCCATAGTTACTGATGGGTGTTTTTTTTAGGAGTTTTTCCTTACCGAGAAGGAGGGTCTAAGGACAGGAGTGTCCTGGGTCTGTTTAGTTTAGTGTAGTTATTGTTTGTGTTGATTGTGTGTTAAGTCTGATTGTGTGTTTATGTTTGAGCAACTGTTGTGAAGCCCTTTGAGGAGACTTTTGTTGTAATACTGGGCTATACAATAAAACTGAATTGAATTGAATTGATATAGGCTTCAGTCACCTGTGACCCATAATGGGTGAAAGTGGAAGAAGATGAATACCGTATTTTTCGGACTATAAGTCGCTGTTTTTTTCATAGTTTGGCCATGGGTGCGACTTATAATCCGGAGCGACTTATGTGTGAAAAATTACATGTGAAATGATATTATTATATCATTTCACATGTAATTTTCACACTAAACCGCAAGATGGCGCCATAGGCCTGTGTTGATAATTATATCATTTGACGATGAGTCTGACGTAAGCGACGTAGAAGAGGAAGTGGCGCATCGTCTACCTCCCGAGTTGGGGGAGTTGATAGTTTGGTAAACTTGTTAGCATGTTCTTTATGCTAGAGTTATCTGAATAACTCTTAATATGTTACGTGGTTACTGACATTACCAGGCATGTCTGTCATGTAACGTTAGTATTCCATACACTTATTCAGCCTGTTGTTCTCTATTTTATTTTAATTTTAAAATAAATAAATAAAGATGACATGTATGTTTTTGGTGTTGGATTTTATCAAATAAATTTCCCCCAAAATGCGACTTATACTCCAGTGCGACTTATATATGTTTTTTTCTTCTTAATTATGCATTTTTTGGCTGGTGCGACTTATACTCCGGAGCGACTTATAGTCCGAAAAATACGGTAAATATAAAATGCATAGAATTTTACATGATTTGTGTATATTAGTTGTGTTAACATGATGTCACAACATCAATGTGAATGCCGCCTATGTAGCTGACTGTCCTTAGATTACATACTTCATAAACATTAGACAATTTTATAGAAAAAAATTGAGTGTAGCAATATATATTGCTGACCCTGATCAATATTGATATACTGTATGTCGTTATTTTTATGACAAGTGTTCTGAACTACTTAATTACATACAGTTTTATACATGTACATACATTAATATGCTTTGTTAATCAATTCACAGCTGTAAGGAATGATGAATACGTCATAGCAAGCAAGATGATTGCAGTATCAATTGTGCATGGAGGTCCATGACCCCATTTCCTTTCAGAGGTTCTTGTCAATCATCTTGCAGGCCTGCCCTCCTTTAAACCAACTGTTAATGTGATTCCAGATGAGGATATAGGCAAAGCTTTGTGAGAGGTGAGAATAGTACAGATCTGGTTATAGGTTATTACTTATGTGTTTGTGCACACTGACACAAACAGTTGATTTGATCTTTGTTACTCACCTACATTACGTCATGTGTTACATTACATTACACTAAATTGTTATACTTGGATGTATACAGCTAAACTTTTGATATTATATGCTTACCAATGGAAAAAAAGTTATTTGTCCAACACTTATGTTTTATTTCTATTTATAACCCCTCTTTCTTTAGATTGAGGCTGCAACATCACTGGATCAGCTGCGTGTTGCTGTTGTTGTTGAAGAAAAAATCAAATAACATCAGATTACCTGAGATAGTATTTGATAGATCGCAGTGCTACTGTTATTGACAGGTATTGTAATTTTTGTTGTTATATGTTTGCATTGATTGTTGATTTGTGCAGCGCCTCTTTTGGTTATTATTATCTCTAAATTAATGTGACTTTTTTGTTTGTGTAGCCAGATAAAATGTCTAGAACTGTACCTACCACTAAAGAGTGATGCAGCAATGTTTGTCTCTTGCTAACTCTTCAGATTGAAAGAGGGTCTTGCAGCACTCCAGTTATTGCCTGCACTGCAACGACATCCAAAATTGCTGGCTCCTTTACTGTGCAAAAATAAAAAGCAACTCACATTTCTGGACTTGGAAAAGCTGTTCCAACCTGTCCTCAGTCTGACAGGGACCAACAGAAGGATAAACGAAGCCCAGACATTGGCCTTCTGGGCAGACTACCTGCTTGATTGTGAAGGTTGGTCGATCACTTGTAAAAATGTTTTCCAAAACAGTATCTCATGTGTGTTCTTTTTTTCAGAGAGGCAGACGGCTGCGTCCCTGGGGGATATTTTGATGTTTGCCACTGAATTGACCCACCCTCCACCATCTGGGTTCGAGCTTTTGCCCACACTGGAGTTTATTGATTATTCCCCCTTTCAAATGAAAATACTGCCCCATCACAACTCTTACACTGTTTTTAAACCCCAACTAATCAAAATAACTATTACAAAGCTCTCTACTTTTCTTGTTCACTCCTAGGGCACTGTTCAGTTTTTATTATTATTATTATTAATTCATGCAGTGTAAACCAACAAGGAAAAAAAAACAAAACAAAACAAACAAACAAACAAAAAACAAAAAAAACAGTGGCATTATATAGCTTTGTCTGTTCTGATGTTCATGTTATCAAAAATAAACTTGTGTATTTTAAATCTAAAAACGTACAGGTAAAAAAACTACAACCATTGTTTAAATTTGCAAATAAATGTTTGTAATTAATCTGGTTATTTGTTTAATGCGCTGGTGCAGACAGGGGATAGGGCTGGCTTGCTGTGGACACAACCAAGGGTGGCCTCTGTGAAAAAACGGTTTATAACCACTGCATTATAAGTTTGGGTTGGGCAAAATAAAAGCATTTGAAACAAACAACAAATAATAAAAAGTTTTGTTTTGCCAAAGCATATGTTTAATATACATTTAATAAGAACATAACACAAGTGTGCATTTGCAACCACAAAGATTTTGCTTATTAGCACTATAAAATACAAAATAATGATTGAGAGTGGTCAACCTAATTTGTCAACTATAAACTCAGCTTGTCTCTCAAAATGGAATTTAATAAAACTAAATCTCCAAGGTCACAAAGGAAGCACTTATGTAGGCTATCTGTGTGTAAATCCAACCTTTAAAATAACTTTATTCCTTATGGTAAAGAAGGGTTCAGGAGGGCAGGGCACAATCCAGTATACACGAGAAAAACAATCCCCGTGGACGAAAGAACGCCGTGCGAAGCCGACGAGCCTGGGATGTTGCCTGTGGATTATGTCCTGTTAATGTGGATAATTAATGAAAGGCAGGAAGTTGAAAAAGACATTAATTTGCTATATTTTTGCTTGTATATAATGCTTTTTTTCAAAAGCCATGTTTCCAATGCTCTGCGTAATAGTGACCCACAATAAACAGCTGCCTTCACTGCGCTTCAAAAAGCCCTTCTTCAAATGAGAGCAAACCCGGAGCCATTTTACACAAACTGGACACATTTCTGTGGCTCGCTTCTGTCATGTGTGAACTGCGTTGGATATCATATACTTTTATGGAGAGGAAAATGCAGAGGAAATCAAAAACAAAGCACAAAAAAAAAACAACCACCTGCAGCATCTGGGGAGTTTCATGTGAACTTTATAAGCTGTGTCCCAATTCAACGGCCGCAGGCTTCATGGGCTACATTTGAAGGCCGATTACATCACAGTTGGCGCGACAGAGGTGTCCCAATTCGAAGGTCAAACGCAGCTCACGAATGCGGTCTTCCTTTCCCGCTGAACGAAGGCTGCATCAGGTGGATCCTTTGCGGCCCAACATATCCCATGATTCATTGCCTGCTGCTTGAAGATGGCAGAGGCCGGCGGAGAGAGGTGCTCATACTCTTCGAGGAGTAAATTAAACAAAATAAATTCTGTAATTTCTGGCTCCATTTCTGCTTATGTGAGGTAGCAGCTGCGGTCCTGGTTGCTAGGCGACAGTGGCGGCAAACGTGAGAGGAGGAGCAGCTGTTGACGTACGCTCCATGGACCAGACCGTCCCATTTCGGCTCGGCCTTTGTGGTCCACGAAGGCCACAAGAAGGAGTAGCCTTCGTGGACCGCTACTTTCGAAGGCTGCGGCCGTTGAATTGGGACACAGCTATAGTCTCTGCTCCACATGTCGCCTACGCCGCATCATTTCATCTTATTTTTCTTTTTGTAATAACAATAATAATAACACTGCTCATTGAGGATTTTTTTTCATGCTCTACACCACGCTCTACATTTAGAGCAGGCCGCCTCTCAACACACCTTACCTGTAGAGCACCAAGCAGACGGTCTGTCTGCGCCAAGATGGCGTGCGCCATTTGGCAAGATGGGGTCTGAAAAGTGGAAAACTAGATCTAGAATAGTGATTTTCAAACTGTAGGACTAGTACCATGGTGGTACAGTGTAAAGTAGACTACTGTTTAGTTTAGCCCTAGTTAGATCTGCTTTAGTCCATGGTTTATGACTTATCCTGGCTTAGACATGATTTAGACCAAATTTAAACCTGCTTTAGTTCTTTTTTTTCGTTGTATACCTTTTTCAGTCATGATTTAGTCCTGGTTAAGCCACAGTTTAGTCTTTATTTGGGATTTCTTTTCTGAATTAGTCCTAATTTTAGGCTAATTTAGTCCGTTAAAGATGGTACTTGGAAAGCCTAACATTTCCTGAGGTGGTACTTGGTGCGATACATTTGAGAACCACTGATCTAGAATCAGAGGAGTACAATTTTAAAGCTGGGCTATGCCTTTTAGCTTCAGGTACAGATTGCTTGCAAACTCACAGTTTTCTGGTTTCTGTAGGTGATGTGTTTCCGTTACCAGATCAAAGTACTCCTGCATATTTGCATCTCCACATGGAGCTGTTGGTAGGCTTGCTTCAGAAAAATGGCTGACATGTCTCAATTGCAAACCCACAGTCTCCAAATCTGTAAAATCAAAATACAATTATTTTTACATTCTTTATCTACACAGCAAATTTGAAGGATGGTAAAAAAAATTGAATTAAGTATTAAGTGTAAAAGTTTTCATTTTACTAATTTCTTTGATGTTTGCTAGACTATTCTATCCAAGTGGGGTAGGCTATTATTTTGGGGTTACTTGAACGGATGTTCAAGAGGGCCCCCTAACTTTTTAAGGAGTTAATGAGTTTTTACATCAGAGCCAGTCCTTTGTGTTGTGCTGATTGGCTAATTGTAAAAATATTGCTCAACAATAAATGCATATTTTCTCTATATTCTAACTATTCTACCTAGGCTTAACTATGCTCAGGTGAGTCTTGTGGCCGACAGCGCTGTCCATGGTGCTGAATGCAATGCGCTAATTTTTCATTTATGCAATAGCAAACTCGCTCTACTGCTGCGGAGTTAAACACACTAATGGCACCACAGTGCAGTTTTTTTCTTTTTAAATAACCCAATTCATTCATTATTTTTTCCAGG
Organism: Bostrychus sinensis; assembly: GCA_020698575.1. Classification (NCBI taxonomy): domain Eukaryota; kingdom Metazoa; phylum Chordata; class Actinopteri; order Gobiiformes; family Eleotridae; genus Bostrychus; species Bostrychus sinensis. The sequence continues at coordinate 38,702,622 of CM036242.1, forward strand.
CTCTGTGTATAAACAGAGTTTAATTTTAATCGCAGTTAACAATAAATTCTAGCTGTGACGTGCGGTCACACACTGTTAAACCTTCAGATATCCATACAGCCTAGTAGCCTATGCACTCTGACAGCTGGGGGGGCGGTCCAGTCCTGGACTCTGACCCAGCCCAGCCTGATACTGCTGGACCCTATCACAAAAACACATAAAAACGTATAGCTAGAATAATTATTTCCCTACATGAAACAAACACAGGTAACGTATTTAATTGTCTGCCTCACATGGGCAGTGTAGCTGAGCAGTGTGTGAGGGTGGCCACAACTGGCCACAGGAAAAACAAAATGGTGTGAAAGTCCCACAAAAAGGGCAGAACATTTTAGAAACAGGGCTCATTGTTTAGTGGATCCTCCACAGAGTGTGTGTGCGTGTTTCTTTCAAAATTGCCGCTATTTCTCTGATTCACCTATGACACCGGAAGCTATCTTTACAAGGAGCTCATTGGCAGGAGGGGACAGGCCCTCTCATTTCAGTGACTTGCTACAGCGTAAAAGTTGTGCCAGTATGTGGGACGAACTCGAGAAATAAAATTTTGGATAGCTATACAAATCTAGATTACCAACTTACTGAGATATTGCTGCAGTTTAGGGGTCCGTGTATCTTTTGTTCAATTGATTTTTGTTGGAAAAACAAAAGAAAACAAAAAAGCAAACAAACAAACAAAAAAAAAGATTATTTTGCAGTTTTCTTTTTTAATGTAAAAGATGCTTAGTACAAGAAATGGACTTTTTAATGGACTGGCTCGGGGACGTACTTCAATATTTATTTTTTCTTTAATCGTTTTACGTGCCCCGGAAGTTGATTCCTTGTGGCCCGTGTAGCGTACAGTTCATTGTGATGGTAGTTAAAGCTTTGCTTGAATCCCTCTTGGACTTAGTAAGACCAGTGGTTCTCAGCTTTTTAGAGCTGCATAACCTTCGCTGATATTCGCAACCCTCCACCAGCTGCACCCCCGCCTTGTGCGGCGTAAACGCTGCCTGTGGTGCTGAAAGCTAAAGACCAACAGAACACATTATTTCTGAATGTTCTAAATGAAAATCTGGCTTTAACTTCACACTAACATTACAGAAATTGACTCATGGTGAAAAAATAAATAAATGAAGCGGCTTATCACTGTCAACAAGTGTGTACTTATAGGAGAGAGCAAAACAGCTGCTCTGAAGGAGCTCTTAGTTTTAGCAAAACACTACCTCTCCATGACCCTTTTCATGCTGTTTTGTTAAATTTAATGACTTTTATAGTTTCATGTTATGTAATGAACCAAGGCCAGTCACGGCCATATCGTGACCAGGTGGACGCGGAGAACTGGGGTCAGACCAGGACCAGACCTGGACCTGGATAGTGCTTGGGATTTGGGACCCTCGCAGATCATGCAGGCAGTGCACTCAGAACATTGAGAGAAATCTGGAGGTGAATCAGCTGAGAGCCTCCGCATCCACCTGGTCCCAGTGTGGTGGCTGCTGGTCTTGGTTCATGTGCGCGGCTGCTCTGTGCTCCTCGGGCTGAGACAATAGCGGCCACAGGGCATTTGGGCTTTTTAAAATTTGTTTTTATTTTTTATTTAAATTTATTTAAATTTATTATTTTTTTTATTTTTGTTTTTTTGTTTGTTTGTTTTGGACATTTAAAAAAAATTATTAAATTTTATTTGTTTTGTACATTTTTTAATTTTTGTTTATTTTTAATTTTTTTTGTACATTTTTTAATTTGTTTTTTTAATTTGTTTTGGAAATTTTTTAAACACATTTTTTTAAACATATTTTTTAAAATATTGTTTTGGGCTTTTGTTAATTTGTTTTATGATATTTTTAAAATTTGTTTCGGGCATTTGTTAATTTTTTTTTTTTTTTTTTTTTTTTTTTTTTTTTGCACTTCTGGGCCACTGTAGGTGTCACTACCTCTTTACACTTAGACTGTGGTCTTGTTTATTGGGATTTACCCATCCAGTCCAAAGCATCATTAATTCACTGTCCATCACTCCACATGGGCCTATAGTCAACTTTTTCTCTTGGCAATGTCTTTCAGTGACACAATAATATACTATACTTTCTCCATGACTGACAGCATACCCAACACTGCGAGTACCATCATATTTTATTTATAAATACAGTACATAAAAAATCCAGAATATTCAGAGTTAAGGATTTAGGGTTATGACAGTGATGTCAGGTATTGTTTCACATACAGAAATATTAAACTACCTTAATGTGCTCATCCAAAGAAATATGAAACTGCACACTCAGAATCTGCACTCTCAAGACTGCAGTCTTAGGTCCCTTGTTATGTCCTTTCCCACTATGGTTAGAGTTAGGATTGGGCATAGAATTAGCATTCACTAGACAGTAGTGACTACCATAAATGAATTCATTGAGGGGTTTCTCATGCTCCACACCACGTCTTAGATTTAGACCAAGCCGCCTCCTGATACGCCTCACCTGTACAGAACCACGCCCCGCTGCGCCGGTGGTGAACTGGGCAGAAAGAGCTGTTCATGACAATATCAAATTACCTCTGTCTGCACCAAGATCAGGTGTGCACCAGTTGGCAAGATAGTGCCCTAAAAGTGTAAAATCTTGGGTTAAAAGCACACTGTCTGTAATTTTGTTTTCTATAGATTTTAAAACTTCATTTAAGGTGTCTCTGTGTATGTTCTATTCACTGTACAAGTTTTGATAAAATGTTTCTACAATTTGTTTTTTACCTGGGTTGTTTCTGCAATTTTACCATCTTCTTCCTTTAGTTTTAAAAACGTTCTACTTTTGTTTAAACATTTCTTTTAAAAGTATCTTGTACACTTTTCCCCTTCCTCTATTGCTTTTACTTTACTCTTTAAAATAACACCTTTGATTTTCATTTCTGCTAAAACTGACATTTCCTTTTTAACTTGTTGTATTTCTTCATTAAAATCCAATCCCTTTTGTATTGGGTTAAAATACTGTTGCAGGCGTTTTTGCAGTCCCAACATGCGGCTGTTTTCCTTGTTTCTTTTTCGTTTCCCTGCCTGTCTTAAAAAAGGTTTTAGTCCTAGCCTTCACCATCTCCCACCAGTGTGCTCGTGTCTCATGCAAGTCCTGAAGGGTCTGCCACTCTTTGTACTGCTCCCTGTACTGACTGACTAGGTCAGGATCTTTTAACAGGGAGCAGTTGAGTTTCCACAGACCACTTCCTAAAGTCACACCAGAAGACAGTGAAAGAGTGCAGGATAGCATCAGGTGATCGGAGAAGAAAACAGGGGTTAATCTAGCATCGGTGGGTGGGCAGTCCCTGGTAAAAACGTAGTCAATGCGAGAGGCTCTGGTGCCGTCACCACTGAACCAGGTGAAGCCCTCCTCTCTGGGATGCATGGTTTTAAAACAGTCCACTAATTTAAAATCCCTACACATCCCCTGCTTTTTCTGTCCTTATGGGTTAAAATACAGTTAAAATCACCAGCTAAAATAAAAGGTGTTCTGCCGAGCATTTGGGACTGCAAGTCTTTTAAAAAGTCACACCGATTGTTTTTGTCATTAAAACCATAAATATTTAATATCTTCTTGTTTTTTTATGAACATGTAAAACTAACTTTACTTCTGTTTCACAGACATCCTAAGCTCGTGAGCCTGGCTCATAGCTATGCCAGAACCCTGTCCCAGCTGAACCAGGAGCCCTCCTTCGCTTGCTTCAGCCTAGGGAGGTGGTGATGGAGGTGGTGCCCAAGGTGGTTTCACGGCCTGTGGCTGCCCCTGCCTAGCGCCTCCTGTCTGAGCATGCCATCCAAAGAGCTGAGTGCTCCAGCCATCGGCCTAACACAGTCCGTCCTGGACCGGGTGTCCAAAACCCTGCCCTTCATGCTCCAGCAGGTCCACTTCACCCGCTCTGTACGGGACGAAATGGTCCAGAGAATTGTGGACACAATTTCTCAGATGTTTCCTGGAGACAGACTGGAGAGGAGACTGAGCTCCTTCTCCCTAGATCTTCTTAGATCCATCACCAGCGCCGCCGCAGAAGAAATCTGTGAACTGTTCCAGCCACAAACAGAACCTGATGAAGATCCAGAGACAAGCACAGTCCTGGAGTCTGCTTCTCCTCTGCCTCCAAGCAAGGAACTGACAGAGGAGGCTGATGCTGAGGAACTCGCTGAGGAACCAGCTGAGGATGTGACCACTGTCCTGCCTACAGATACTGTCCTGCTGGAGGAGCTGACCAGTGTCCAGTCTGACACAGAACGTCCCGATCCTGCTACGGAGACACAGACCTCTACAGAGCTCCCTGCAGCTGCCTCTGGGTCCACCACTGATGTTGGTGTTCAGACCTCATCGCTGCCTTCCCCCAGCTCCACTGAGGGCTGCATCTTCTGCCGCTTCAGCAGATGGCTCAGGAACATCTACAACTACTTCCTCTCTGTGGAGGACACTCATGAGGAATGAACTATTTCTCATTCTTTTTTCATGTATTCATTTATTGTTGCTTAAATAAATTGTACACGTTTGTACAACATTTCAATGGAGAAGTTTGACTTTGTATAAGTTTGGTGACCAAGTGCACGGCCGCAACAGGATAAGGAGAAATACGCCTGCAGTGAAGTCCAACAATTTGTGGCTCAGATCACACACCATCATGCCTGAAATCCACTTCTTGCGTGTGTTGGATGTGATTTTGCAAATAAATGCATTAAACTGAATTGTCAGAACTTTTCTGTCTATGACATGAACACAGTTTGTGCATAAATGAGGAGCTCTTTAAGAGCATGCAACATAAGACACATTCAGCTGTGATTCTCAGCTTTTAAGTTTACACATAAATGTTAAACAGCCTCCTATAACAGCAGATATTATGCACAGTCTCTTTAATAATACTCCACTTCACACTGAGCAAGGCACAAAGTTTATCCAGGTCAAAACTGTAACTTTAGTCTGTAGTTTACAAAAAAAAAAAAAAAAAAAAAGAGGAGGGGGAGGAGGAGAGGGGGCAGTGAAGTGTCTATGTGTTACATTTTTGATCAGCACTAAACTCAGATCCAGTCACCTGTTCATCGCTGACAGGTGAGCGTTTTCCCATCATGCACTCAGCCAAGCAGCCTCCACAGTTGCTCCTGATGAAATACGGCAGCTCAGACGTTGGTCTCATTTGGATCTCGCGAGCTTTCAGTGACCATCACACTCGTTACATCAGAGCAAGTCGGACACAAATCTAACCGGCGTGCACTGTGCATAAACCAAACTGTAGCCTGGGGGACAAATGCTGCCCGCAGAGCATTTTTTATTGGCCCATAATTGATGTGTAGATAAAAACCTTCATATTTCTATGAGATGAACCTGGTAATTTAAGACGACAAATGAAAAATAGCAGCTGGTAGAGTAACAAAAAATAAGTCTAGATCAGTGTGGAAGGGCATCCAGAGTAAAACCTGTGCCAAAGTAGATGCATGAATGATTTACTGTGGAGATCCCTGAAGGAAAGGGAGCAAATCTCTCATCTCTAGTGAGTGGCCCTCCATCCACACATACATATTTTTAAGTTTGTGGCCAATAAAAATGAAAAAAAGTTTGGACACGCCTGGCATAGACCAACACCAATCGAAACTGAGCAAGTCTGGCTCATCACGAATGCGCCAAGCTGAGCCAGACTGAATTGGGTAAAAGTTAACTATGGATTGTGAGTATGTGTCAGCACCATGACACTGGTGAACAATGCTACACATGACCTCATGTCATCATGTGTGGCGTTGTTCACCAGTGTCATGGATTTGACACATACTCACAATCCACAGCTAAATTTGACCCAATTTTCTGTTTTAAAATTAAGGAAGTGGATAGATTTTAAACCTTTTAAATTATGATCATTCACTTGACAGAAGGGTAATATCTATCCAAAATAATCAGTTCAAACTGCATATTTAAACACATTTTCTTTTCCATGAAAGTTCCATTGCCACAAGGCTTTTCTGCCCTGTTCTAACCAAGTGTATTTTATGGTCCTGATAATTTAAGTCATGATCCACCCATGACTCCAGCATCTACCAGATCATGGCAGCTCCTGATGTAAGATAAACACCCCACGTTCTAAAACTCTACAGATATAACCACACACCAAGTTAACACTAATATGGATGTTTTAAAAGAGTAAAAGCTTTTAATACTAGAATGAAAGCATTCTAGACTACACTCCTATATCTGCCATGTTAATGTGACTGATGGTCTCTACACAACTTTAAGAATGTGTTGTGTGTTGTTTTTACAGTATTGTACTGTAGGGGGCACTACAGAGGAACACATTGGGAATATGGGCAAACACAGGTGGGCCCAACATGGAATCCATGGACAAACCCACTTGGGTCCCATATTTGTAGCCAAGATGTGACCCATATAAGGCCCACATTGAAAAGCGGGATGGGATGTATATGGTTTTAAAAACACACAATAAAAAACTCTAAGACATTATTTTACCCAAGAAAACATTTTTTTTTTCTTCCCAGAAACAGCAACCTTTTACAAATAAGTAATGCAAAAATGTGTTAACTTCATACAGCCAAGTAACCCGCCGCCGGATATTTTCCCATGTTCGTCAGTCACGTCTGTCATGCTGGGAGTTATAAAGATATTATTTATATTACATTAACATTATTAATCTAATGCAAGTCATATTTTATTAAAGTAAATTTTATTATTTTATTTTGTTTTTGATGGTGTTAATGTTTGGAAATATAGAAGAAGAAGAAGAAGAAGAATTCTCTAAATGGCTTAAATCATCACCGGCCTTGGCTAAACTTCCTACATAAATTTTCATTGTGCTTTAGTTTGAGTCATAATAATCCTGCACCATGGGACAGAAATAAGGATGAAATAAACCAGACTTGTCACATAAGTTGAGCTTTTTGAGTTAGTGTCACAGAACACCCCCCACTGTTGTGTTCAGTACACACAGGTATTTTCTCTTACAGTACTGACTGAGATTAATGATGGTATTTATCAATTAAGTGCCAGTTTTATGGCTCATTAGTTCCAGCTCCTTTGATGCTGTTGCTTCAGAAATCAATCAGATTTCAGCTCTGTAGGCCCTCAAAGTTATCCAGCTTATTTTTTTTAAGATATTGGGAATTCAGCTACTAAAATGCAAATTAAAAGTGTAAAAAAGTGCAACATAATAACATAGTTTTCTCCACATACAGTGGGGCAAAAAAGTATTTAGTCAGCCACCAATTGTGCAAGTTCTCCCACTTAAAAAGATGAGAGAGGCCTGTAATTTTCATCATAGGTATACCTCAACTATCAGAGACAAAATGAGAAAAAAATCCAGAAAATCACATTGTCTGATTTTTAAAGAATTTAATTGCAAATTATGGTGGAAAATAAGTATTTGGTCAATAACAAAAGTTCATCTCAATACTTTGTTATATACCCTTTGTTGGCAATGACAGAGGTCAAACGTTTTCTGTAAGTCTTCACAAGGTTTTCACAAACTGTTGCTGGTATTTTGGCCCATTCCTCCATGCAGATCTCCTCTAGAGCAGTGATGTTTTGGGGCTGTCGCTGGGCAACATGGACTTTCAACTCCCTCCAAAGATTTTCTATGGGGTTGAGATCTGGAGACTGGCTAGGCCACTCCAGGACCTTGAAATGCTTCTTACGAAGCCACTCCTTCGTTACCCGGGCAGTGTGTTTGGGATCATTGTCATGCTGAAAGACCCAGCCACGTTTTATCTTCAATGCCCTTGCTGATGGAAGGAGGTTTTCACTCAAAATCTGACGATACATGGCCCCATTCATTCTTTCCTTTACACGGATCAGTCGTCCTGGTCCCTTTGCTGAAAAACAGCCCCAAAGCATGATGTTCCCACCCCCATGCTTTACAGTAGGTATGATGTTCTTTGGATGCAACTCAGCATTCTTTCTCCTCCAAACACGACGAGTAGAGTTTTTACCAAAAAGTTCTATTTTGGTTTCATCTGTACCATATGACATTCTCCCAATCCTCTTCTGGATCATCCAAATGCTCTCTAGCACACTTCAGACGGGCCTGCACATGTACTGGCTTTAGCAGGGGGACACGTCTGGCACTGCAGGATTTGAGTCCCTGGCGGCGTAGTGTGTTACTGATGGTAGCCTTTGTTACTTTGGTCCCAGCTCTCTGCAGGTCATTCACTAGGTCCCCGTGTGGTTCTGGGATTTTTGCTCACCGTTCTTGTGATCATTTTGACCCACGGGGTGAGATCTTGCGGGGAGCCCCAGATCGAGGGAGATTATCAGTGGTCTTGTATGTCTTCCATTTCCTAATAATTGCTCCCACAGTTGAATTTCTTCACACCAAGCTGCTTACCTATTGCAGATTCAGTCTTCTCAGCCTGGTGCAGGTCTACAATTTTGTTTCTGGTGTCCTTTGACAGCTCTTTGGTCTTGGCCATAGTGGAGTTTGGAGTGGGACTGTTTGAGGTTGTGGACAGGTGTCTTTTATATAGATAACCAGTTCAAACAGGTTCCATTAATACAGGTAACGAGTGGAGGACAGAGGAGCCTCTTACAGAAGAAGTTACAGCTCTGTGAGAGACAGAAATCTTCCTTGTTTGTAGGTGACCAAATACTTATTTTCCACCATAATTTGCAAATAAATTCTTTAAAAATCAGACAATGTGATTTTCTGGATTTTTTTTTTCTCATTTTGTCTCTGATAGTTGAGGTATACCTATGATGAAAATGACAGGCCTCTCTCATCTTTTTAAGTGGGAGAACTTGCACAATTGGTGGCTGACTAAATACCTTTTTGCCTCACTGTATAAAATGCTCAACCAATCTCTATCACATTTGATCTTTAAATTTGAACAACTGCTGAATTACATAATGACTTTTTAGTGTTATACTTTGATTTTGGGATAGAATGTAAAAACCTTTGAAGAAGATCCTTCAAGACACATTTTGTTCTGCCTGTTTTACAGAGTAACAGTATAAACTGTAGCGAAAAGTCACTTTATAGTTTAACTAAAGTAATTTACTTAAGTACAACTATTGAAGAAGAAATCCTTTCTGAGTACATTTTGTTACTTTTACTGGAGCATATTTTGGAGGGAAAAAAATCACTATTTTTTTCAAATCCCTGAAAAAGTAAATGTATTCCCAATATAGTATTGTCAGCAGTAGCAACAGTAGTAGTAGTAGTAGTAGTAGTAGTAGTAGAAGTAAAGTAGTAGCAACAGCAGTAGTACTGTAGTAGCAGCAACAGTAGTAGTACTGTAGTAGTAGCAACAGGCAACAGTAGTAGTCGTAGTAGTAGTTTGTTTAAAATAGATTTTGTATTGTACTGTCAAATGTAGTTTTCATTTAAGTAATAATTTTGTTAAGCACTTTTACTTCTGCTTGAGTAATATTGTTTTATAAAAATACTTATTACTATTACTTACTACATATATACTTGTGGAATCTTGAAATGAACTCATGCTGTTGCTGAATATTGAATGATTTGAGCAAATTCAAACACTACCTTAACAAGAATAATCACATCTTTTTCATGAATTTGCAACAAACCACCCCCTTCTGTCTATGTAATGTGTGTAATTCACTTAAAGAACACTGGGTGGCGGTCAAAGATAATGTTTGAGTTGCACTCATGAGCTTGTTACCTGTTGATGTATGCTCTCAAATCCTTCAAATTACATCCACACTTCCTTCACTCTTCTTATCTCCTCACATCCTCGTCCTGCCCAGAGAGGAGAGGAGACACAGAGGAGACACAGAGGAGACGCAGAGGAGATGCAAAGGAGACGCAGAGAGAGATGAGCTGGTGGGACCATGTCTGTTTTTGATGACAATAAATCAACTGAATTTATAGAAAGAGCTCAGATTGACATTAAAATGTTAGAGTAGTCAGATTCTTTGTTACATATTTGATTACTTTATTTAAACAAATCATTATATGTATTGGCATTCCTTCTCTCTGTGTTTTGTTTGTCAAGTCGTACAAGCCCGGCTCTCAATACTCACAGACGTCTCCTCTGTCTTTGCTCCTCTGATAGATTTGGGACAGATTTTAAGATGACAATTTAATTCTAACTTTCAGGGAGAGAGGCGTTGTCCTGCAAGTGTGTGGTTAAAACAAAACTGCAGCTTTAGTTGTTTTTGCAAAGTGACGCTGAACGTGTTGTGGAACATAGTTGCTATTACAATTCAGTTTTATTCAACCTGTCCTAACTATTTATACTGTATAAAAAATATGTTGCACAGTTTTCTCAATCCTGAACTCAAACCAGGGATCCTCTAGTTCAGGGGCAAATGCAATGCTCTCTCCATCAAACCAGTGTTTCCTAATCAGGGGAGCAGGGACCCCTAGGGGTACGCAAGCGCTTTGGAGGCAGTTCTTGGAAATATTTAATCTTTTATTTCCAAAACGAATTTGCAATCTTTTCATAATTTCCTCACAACTGGGTTTTTTAGGTGTTGTTCCTTAAGAAGGAAGGTCTAAGGACAGTTTAGTGTACTTATTGTTTATGTTTGATTGTGTGTTTATGCTTGACTGTGTGACTAATGGTTTGTGAGGCCCTTTGAGATGACTGCTTTTGTGATTTTGGATTTATATACATAAAATTTAATTGAACTGAAAAAAAAAATATTCAAACGTGTTTAAAAGGGGAGCTATACTAATGACCAATGAAGATTATTATTTTTGTTTTAACATAAAATATATTGCAAAAAAATGTAATATGAGTTTATATTGGTATATTTTTATTTTAAAATAATTTATTTATTTTGTTTAAAATTAGGTTTAAAAGAAAAAAAATACTGCTTTTTGAAGAATCGTCATATGGCAAAAAAGACTAAAAAAGTTGGGAACCACTGCTTTAATCCACAAAACTCACAATGGTAAAGCATCTACAAAACCGTCTGTATCTTTGGCCCCATCTCGCAATGATACAGATTAAGAATCCTCTAAAAAAGATTGCTGCATCCAGATGGTTTGCAGATCCACACAAAAATAAATTTATTTCTTCTTCGGCCCCCATTACTGACCTTTCCAAAAAGCTTCACCAGAATGCAACAAATTATATCTTGCAATCAGACTAACAAATCAACATAATCTCCATCCCTGGTGGAGATAAAAACAGGTTTTGGGTTGTATTTTGACAAACTTGAACCATGTATCTCTCTCAAGATAATTATTATGTTACTGTTCACTACACACACAGATATGGAGACTCCAAACCAGTGGTCTACAGTAATAATTTGATACTATTACGGATAACAGTACCACTGCCATGACATTCGGTGAATATGATAATCATTTGTGTGTGTATGTGTGTGTGTGTGCGTGTGAGCAGGCAGGTGCGCAGAAGCCGTGACAGCCATTACATCTGATAAATATTAAAATCCTCCTCGGCTGGAAACATTTACTGTGGATGAACTGAGGAGCTGCTGGTGGTTTTCTGAGCCCCGGCTGCTCCGCTCAGTACGCTGTGTATCTGCGAGCTCATTTAATTATTCCCCAGGTTTAGACAGAGTGTGGAGCTGGTGACTGGCTCCGAACATGTTAGTGCATCTTAAATGGATGTGAGAATTAGATTTGCCATAATGCGGGCTGACCTTGAAAACAGCTGTGTTTGATGGTGAAGGTGAGGAAGTAGAAGAAGGCTCTGGAGAGGGGCACAACAGAGGAAACAGTAACGTGTGTGCAGAGATTCATAACCACCTTCCCAACCACCAGAACAACAGAGCTATCTTTTTTATTCATTTTTCCTTATTTTGCTTATTTCTGATAGGGGTTGTGTGGCTGGATATCAGTAACAATGGGCCTTAGGCAGGGCCAGTCGGTCACAGGGCGACACACGTTGACGACCATCCATCTTTGGACAGATAAAACTTATCAAGAGATAACAGAGAGATAGGTAAGGTAGACTGTATTGTCCCCATAGGGAAATTTGTTCTCTGTATTTGACCCATACTTCATTCCTGCTGGGGCAACCTTTCAGGAGCAGTGGGTGACTGCAGTGCAGCACATGGGGGACCCTTTTCCAGATCTTGAGCCAGGATCCTGGTCATGAGTACCCAGCTGGAGGACTAGCCTACTGTGCATGTTTTAGGTTGCTGGGGGAAACCAGAGCACCCAGAGGAAACCCACTTAGACATGGCGACAGCATGCAAACTATACACTGAAAGGCCCCACACAGTCCGAGAACTGAACCCAGGACCTTGCAGTGAGGCAAGAGTGCTAACCACTTTGCCACCATGCCAGTCCATCAAACCTATGAGCTTCATGCTGAGAGGCAGTCAGCTAACCACTCTGTCACCGTCCACTTTAAGGTTGCATACTGCCAGAAAAAGAGACCATCAAGGGAAAGTGACAAATGTTTAAAAACTTTTTATAAACCAACCCCTTAACCTTACAAAAGTAAAATAAAAATAAAAATATTTTATTTATAAAGCCCAATCCAGAGCAATAGTTGATTGTATGAGATGAGACAACACCATCAGTGTAATTCAACCAGGAGAGACCTAAAACAAACACAGACAAATGAGTGAAGTGTAACTACTGATTTACTGAAGGAATAAACGTTGGCGCTTAGACCTCGGCAGGAAGAGACATCAGTAATGCGATGAAAGCAGAGTTTGAGAGATTAGTTAAGGGTCGTTTTATCACCAGGGGCCTAGACACAGGTGGTGAAGAGGAAAAGGAGAGGCTGAGGAGGCTGATGGTGCTGCTGCTGCGGTGGAGTTGGGGGCAGAGGAGGGATGCGGTGCATGGCTGAACAGCAGGATGACTGAGGGGAGAGGATGTATATATTTATTTATGCGTGAATGGCTGGAGAGGTGATTGGAGGGTGAAAGGTGGCAGGCTGTGATTGGCTGACAGTGACAGACAGGTGCTAGGGTGTAGACGAGGAAAAGAAAGTTTACGCTACAGCTTCATTTGTTCAGTGGCAGGGTGGTTAGAGCTCCTGCAAGAAATCGTGGGATTGATTCCTGGGCTTCTCTGAGTCAAATCTGGCCACTACCCAGTTGCTCAGATAAGCTCCAGCCTCACAGGAATAAGTGGAAGAAGATGAATGAAGATAATTAATATATATAATTTAATGTTAAGAGTGTGCCGGGTTTAGGACCTGGTGGTAGATAGGTTCACATCTAATGAAGGTATTGAATTTGAGTTGTAGACAAGATTTATTCTTCATCACTGTCAAAAGACTATCACTTCTTTCTGTCATAATTTTGAGTGATATGTTCTTCAAAATAATCTGATATGCTACATTTTTACGCTCACCTGGATGTATGTAGAGTTCAGAGTCTCTGTGTGGTTCGTCCTGATGACTGATGCCTGTCTTTTTTTTTTTTTTTAAACAAGTCTAACATGAACCGACGACGCACGTTCAGAATTTTTCTTCACACAGTAGTTGTTTATAGACTTCTGCTCGTCCGACTGACAGCGGCGGCTCACACCACGGCCCTCACTTCACACGCTGGTCTCTGTGGACGTACTTTATCAGGAGATGATTGACAACCACAGGATGAACCCTGAAGCTCCTATTTACAAATATCGCTGCTTAAAAGACCAGGATCATAAGAAGTGCCAAATTGTGAATGGTTTTGTGATGAGAAAATAAATAAGAAAGGAGATAGAGTCTGGGTTAAATTGGTTTCTAAAATTAAAATTGTCTGAGTGCGGTCGGTGAATTTAAGGCGCTGTGTTTAATCCTGCCCAGATTTGTCTGATTACCACTCATTGCCATGGATTTATTTGGCGTGTGAACGGAGATAAGGAAGGAATTAAATATGCAGACAAGGGAAGTTTAGCATCAGACGTGCACTGCATCACTGAGTCACTCTGGCTGTAAACACATCATTATTATAGCTCCAGAAATGGTTTGTTTGTTTGTTTGTTTGTTAGCAAGATAACTAAAAAAATTATGGCAGATTTTTTATGACAGTTTTAGGAAATGTTAGTATTTAGCAAAATAACAAATGACAAGTTTTAGTACATCTAAATCCTTTATCATTGTGAGACAGAACCAGTTGAATCAGCTGCAACAAAAGTCTCAATGTTACTGCCAGATTTCTATAAAAATGTCACAAATAGACATGCATGGGGACAAAAAACAACATCTTTATTTTAGGTGTGGACCCAGATCATTGTCGGGCTTTAGTACCATTGCAACACCGGACTGTGACAAAATGAAAAACATACAGCTGATCACAAAAACACAGCACCATTATTCCCCAGGTTAGATAAATAATAGTGCTGGGCAACAATTAAAATTTTTAATCGCAATTACTTGCATGCTTTTTTTTTTTTTTTTTTTTTTTTTTGCAATTAATCACAATTAATTGGAGTCTTATAAAATTCAATTAATAATGTATTGGGGCTCTTCCAGCTCCTAAACGGCTTTTTATTTGATAACTTGTAGCTTTTACAATTCAGCCAATATGTGCAGTTTTGACTTGGTTGCCTATAGTGTATATAGCATCATTTCAAACATGATTGACACCCAAATAATAATAATATTAAAAAAATAATATTTTTTTTGCAGAAAAAGAGCACTACAGCAGATACAGCTAGCCTTATATTTTTACTAGGGCTGGGAAAAATATCGCGTTAACGCAGTGCGTTATTTTATTGATTTAATCGCGTTAATTTCAGTTAACGCATCGATTAATTTGATCACAACAAAAATATTACGACGACACTGACAGAGGCAGCAACACGCCACGGGTCTTCCAGCGGAGCAGAAATGTACCGCGTGAGCGTAGAAGACGACACATTTCTGTTTCCATCCATCAGGCGCATTCCAGATGAGCCAGACCTGCGCAGTTTCGATCAGTGTCGGTCTGTGCACATGTGCACTGTGATTGGATCTGAGTTTAGTACTGATCAGAAACGTAACGCACAACACTTCACTGCCCTCCTCTCCTTCCTCCCCCGCCTCTTTTTGTTAAAAATACAGACTAAAGTTACAGTTTTGACCTGGATAAACCAACACACCCGAGAAGTGGATCTGGGGCGAGATGGTGCATGATCTGAGCCACAAACTGTCCCACTTCAGTACAGATGTATTTCCCCTCCTCTCATTGCGGCGGTGCACTCTCGTTCACAATCCAGGCGAGGCGCAGTTCATCTGGAACGAGCCTAATGCAACAAGTGAACGAGCTAAAGCAACATGAGAGACCAAAAAGACACATTGCTAAATGGACAATTCTGCTTCAAATCGTCACCAGACAGCAATATAGACAAAACAAAAGTTATGTGCAGTCTATGCAAGGATGAGTTCAATTACCACTGGAGTAACACAGTTCATAGTATTTACACTGTTGTGAACCACAACAAGTGTTATTAATTGAAGAATTAAACTTATTTTTGTTCTAACTTATTTAAGTTCTAAAAGAGATTACACATGCTTTTTTAAGTAAGTTTTGTGTATTTGTTGGTTGTACCTTATTTAGGCAAACTTTGTCTGAGTTACAGACAGTTATTAATTTATTTTAAACAAGTTTTGTTTGCATTGCACAAGTTTACAGTAAAGTATGTGAAGGTTAATTCAAAATAAATGTTCTAAATTTACAATTTTGTGTTTGTACGTGAATTCATAATACGATTAATTGTGATTAATTACTGGTAGTAATTAATCGCAATTAATCGCGATAAAAAAAAAATTCAGATTTGTGATTAATTAGTTAATTTTTTTTTATCGATTCCTGGCCCTAATTTTTACCTTTTTTTTTTTTTAACCTTTGGAGCTGGCTCCCTTCCTGCCTCTCCTGCTGTCCTCCTCCTGCTGCTGCTCTCTTCTCTCTCCCTTATATGACTATCAAAAAAGGTATGGGAAGTAAATAACTCGTTTTTGGTAATTTTTTAAGTAAAACATCATTGATAAGATCTGAAAACACCACATGTTGTTGCCGATAGCATTAATTAGCCGTGTGTATATTTAACAAGCTATATTTAACATCATTAATGGTAATAAGAGTTTAGTGGTTTGTGTCTCAGTGAGTCCTGGGCCGATCACTATGGAAGCTAAAAGTCTGCTCTGTCGGGACCATTGGGTCTGTACTCTTCCTCTGTCCCACGTGCCCCGCCCCCTGCCTGGTGTCACAGAGAGAGAGAGAGACAGACAAACACACGGCTGCTGACGGGACCCGGCTCTGTGAAGTGGCTCTTTCTGACTGACCCATAACTTGTATTAAGGTGCATTAAAATAATTACCTGCATTAATTAATTAATGTGTTAACACGATACTTAACTCTAATAAATAATTATAATTGGTCTATAGGATTCAAGTGGATTGCAACTCCCACTAATTGGAGGGGTGGCGGTTTGACTTGGACAAGACACATCACCCACATTGCCTATGCCAGTCACAGTTTGCGGCCAGTTGCGTCATCTGGCATAAAAACATGCCAAATCAATGTGGGATTGATTCGCAATGGCGCTAGGGTGACCCCCCTCAAAAAGTACAAAAAGTGGGACAAGTTGCTTGATTTGGTGGGACAAGGAGGGACAGACAATAGAAATAAATATAGAAAGAAATATATGTTTTGATACAAATCTAACTTACAAACTTACTTTAATGTTTAAAAACATATTATGTGCGTTTTTTATTCCAAATGTCAATGGATTAAAAAGGATGGAGCAGAAGAAAAATCAAAGCTCTCAGTCTGGATTTTCTCAAAACAGTCCAGCTCACTGCTCCATGGAGGGGCCTTACCCTTTCCTGAAACACAGGGGCAGCAACAAACCAACTACAGTGGCGTGCAAAAGTATTCACCCCCTTATTGCTGCCTTACAACCAGGAATTTAAATGGATCCTTGGGAGTTCACTTTACATCACATGACAACAACTATGAAAATGCTGAATATTTTTTTTTTTTTATTGTGAAGCAAAATAAAAAACTGAGTGTGCAAAAGTATTCATCCTCTCTTTAAAGAGGCCCCTAAAAGAGAACCGGTGTTACTCACCCTCAGAAGTCACAGAAATAGTTAGATAAGGTTGACCTGACTGCCATCCAACTGTCATTATGTCACAAAACAACAATAATTCATCATTGCAACATGTAAAAGACACCAAACCTGCCTAAAGAGGACCATCTAAAACAAACCGGGCTAGGAGTGCATTCATCAGAGAGGCAACAATAAGACCAAAGGTGACCCTGAAAGAGCTGCAGAGCTCCACAGCAGAGACTGTTGTATCTGTCCCAGGACCACTCTGAACCATACACTCCACAGAGCTGGGCTGGGTGGAAGAGAAGCCAGAAGAAACAAACCTAGCACCTGACTGTGGCCCCTGACTGTGGCCCCTCTCTAAAGTGAAGCCTGGTGATGGCAGTGTCCTGCTGTGAGGATATTTGTCATTGGTAGGGACTGGGAAACTACTCACAACTGAAGGAATAAAGAATGGAGCTAAACACAGGACAATTTTTGAAGAAAACATCTCAAACTGTGCTGCACAATGCATCCAACCTGAAGGAGCTGGAGCTGTTTTTAGATGAAGAATGAGCACAAATCCCAGTGATTTTATGAAACAAGCTCATAAACACTTATCCTAGAAAAGTTGGAGCTGAACGTCCCTCAGAAGGTGGCTCTACAGAGGACTAACTTTAGGGGGTACATACTTTTGTACGCTCAAGTTTTCTGTTTTTCTGTCATATTTCTTGTTTGCTCCACATTAAAAAAATTTTTTTGCAGCTTCATAGTTGTCATGTGATGTAAAGTGACTGACATGAACCTCCCATTGATCCATTTAAATTCCAGGTTGTAAGTCAACAATAAAGGAAAAAGGCTATGGGGGTGAATACTTTTGCACATCACTGTATATATTCAACCCAGAGAGAGGACACCTACAAATATTTATTCTACATTTTACTCAAGGAACACTGATCTTACCTTGTCCCTAATGTGACTCTCTCTTTTTACAAGATCCACTGAGCTCAAATGAAAAAGAGGGACATTATCTTGATAAGTGGGACGGTGGGACAGATGCCTAACTGGCTATGCAATACAACCAAAAGAGGGACAGGTGGTCACCCTGAATGGCGCTCACATAAGGCCTCAAACACACTGAATGCATATACATAGAGCATATGCATTTATTGTTATATTTTGGCAATTTGACAATGAGCACTACACAGACCTGATGCGTGCACTTACTGTGCCTGATAATGTCTGAAGGATTACAGCCTCTGATTAGGACTTTCACTTTTACATGTAAAGAGGCTCACGTTTGCAATGTCTAGTCTACAAAGACAGTAAACACACACCTGTTCAGTCAACTATAGTCAGCATAGGTCTATTATATGTGTCTATACTCTCATACTGATACTCTCACCGGTAGACTCACAGCTGCGCCCAAAGCATCCTGGGTGTTTGAGGCCTTAGAGAGTACATACACGTCTGCTTGCATTTTAGGAAGCTGTCAGGCTTCATAGACTAACACCATCATCTTGGACCCGTATAAAGAGTATATGGTTAGTATACAGGCCCCCTATTCTGTTAAATTGACTTTTTATGTTATAATGTTGTTTGCACCTCAGAAACATACCTGGAGTACTGTGTTGCTTCATTCGCATGTTTAAATAATCCTGTATGATGAGACCGTCCCCTTCTCTTGAGCAGAATGCGCTTGGTCTCACAGCTCTTCATAGACACGTGAAACCAGGAAGTGCTCTAAAGCCCATACACCATCACCGGACTCATTCTGATCATTTCAGTGCTTAAATTACCGTCACTACAAAGCAGTCAGCTCATTTATCTATCTGTTAGCGTCATGTTGCTAATAGCTGTGCCATTTTATGCTCTGTCCATTCCTCATCATTGCCAGTGGGGGGTGGGGTCAGACACCTAATCCAAGCATTCTTTGCAAAGTCAAAGCTCCACAAAAGAAGATGTTTTCCACATAAACATTATTTTAAGTTATAAAACCTGAAATACTAAAGCAAAGGTGTTAACATTATTTCAAAAAGTCTGAAAAAAGGATATTATGGGACATTTAAAGCAACATTAATCACATTTCAAACAGCATTGTATCTCTGTGTAAACAGACTTACCCAGCACTAATACTTCTGCCACTTTCACTTTCTTTCTCAACTTTTTTTTTTTTTTTTTACAGCTGATTCCTAAAACAATATGCTATTACATAATGTAATCCTCAAAAGCAAGAAAAAAGTCATGTAATCTAGCCATGTAATTAACTGCAGGCAAATGTGATATTTTACCTATCGAGTGTTAACAGGATGAGCTGTAATTATTTGGCACCTGGAATCGCCTCAGAACATGTTAAAATGAATATTGTTTTTATCACCTGGGAACATGTGAGGACTGTCTGCCATGTTTAAAAGACATGAGAGAGAAGTGAAGATAACTGAGATGACAGCTGCGGTCGGATCTGACCGTCTGAGTCACCAGCCTCGAGCTACAGGGACCCGGAGAGGACCAGGTCTGTGCCGAGAACAGGAGAACAGACGAGATATCAGCAGAAACAGACAGTCTGCTGCATTCAACGTGAGTGTAGTGATTCTCAACTGGTGGATCTAAAAGTGTGTTGTGGGGGGTTTAATTACAGTTTAAATATTGTTTTAAATACACGATTGAGTGTGCGAGTGTGCGAACAGTAAAGGTTATACTAAAAAGAGTGCAAAAATGATTTCAGATCAACACCAAAAACATAATTTCTTCTTTGGCCTTGACATTTCATGAAATTTACATAAAAATCCGGCCATAACTTCTTCAGATACAGTTTGTTGTTAACTACATTCACGTGCACGCCACATAAGCTTTGACTATGAGAATTTAGAACTTATAAGAAGAGAGTGCAGACATCCTCTAAGACAATAAAGTTGCCCTCTGGATCTAGACGGTGGTCCGAATCTACAGCAAAAATTAATAATGGTTTCTTTTCTCCATTTGTGACTACTTTTATGAAAATCTGACCATAACAATTTGAGGCACTGTATATTGCTATAAAACTTGAAAACAAACTTGGCCATATCTCGAACTGGTAAACAGTACAGATGGTATTTTATAACGTACACAGTAATAATGTCTTATTTCCAAAAGAGGAAGGCATCTGGACAAAGTTTCCTCTTCAGAAGATGTAATATCCCACATCCAAGACACTTTATCAGTTGCATCAACATTTTAGTCATTTCTTCCTTGGGTTATAGACAGGGGTGAAAGTAGATTTTTGCTTATGCCGGTACTATAACAAATTATTCCTACATATATATTTTTAATAGCAGAAAAAGCAGATATATGAGTTTGAGAGTGAATCTTGACTATAAATGAAAAATGTGTGTGTGTGTGTGCGTCTCATAGCAGTGTTCAGAGCAGCCGCGGAGCGCTAGCCGCCCGCAGCCTCCACAACAGAACTGAAGTGAAAGCGGCCAGAACTCTGAATGTTATTAAGTTGCTTGTATTCAGTTTAGTTTGTAGCTCATGCGGTTTCCTCGCGCTTCCACGGTGTCTCGTGTTTTAGAAATAATCTCAGACTGATCCATCTGCGTGTCATTCAAAAGCCATTGGCAAATGACTTTATTTGGAAAGATATGGCTCCGCGATCTACCCGCACTGCTTTTACGATTGACTGGTAGATCGTGATCGCCGGGTTGAGGACCACTGATTAAAGCCTTCTCAAGCGTTTGGTGTAATTTGAGGCGGCACTCCAGGTGTGGTTTGGGCTTAAGATGCGAATGCTCAATGCGTTTGTTTAAGGAAGCGAGACAATCAGTGAATGATGAGAGGGGAGAGGGACATTCTGTGCATTAAATCACATCACGGAGCGCTGTGAGCCACTAAAAACCACACAGACACATATACGATGAGAGAAAGCACTGCCTGCTTCACATGTTTTAGCGTCAGATTTTTTTTTTTTTCTCATAAAAGTGTCCACAGTCCGCAGCTGCTTTCTAATGTGTGTAAAAGCTGCAAAGACCGGCCGGACAGCTGATCTCTTTCTACCCGATACTGCGTACCCCCTCTAAATCTTATGCCGGTACGTAGTACCGGGCCGTACCGGCTTACTTTCACCCCTGGTTATAGAGCCTTTTAAGGCTCATTTATACTTCCATTTCATAAGTAAATAGAGGCATCCATTCCAAGTGTTGTTATCATCACATCACATATAACCAGTAGGGGGTGATCAGCAACAGTCAAACATTTCACTAAGATGGAAGAAAAAGAGCAACAGCAAACAAATGGCGGTCCTGGCAGAGGTTTTTACATCACATTTGCCGAAAAAGAGCCAAGAAAATAGGTCGGAAATAGCAGAGGTCTGTTCAGTCTTTGAATATACCTGGACTAAGTTTAACTCTAGTCACTCCTTAAAAAGTTCAGCTGATTCTTTTGCTGTGACTGTTGAGCTGTGTTCACTAGCGCCCCCCAACAATCAACACATGTACTGCTCTGTTTGTCCGCATCCACAAGCTCTGGGAAAATAATAAAATGAGCCTTAGTGTTTGTACACAGTACGGCTGTGTTTCAAAGACTGGTGCCAAAAGTTAAACAGACCATAATACAAAAAACCCAAAAATATGAATAGATAAATTTGGACACTTCACCCACAAAATCCCAAACCATAAACCTGCCAAATTACTGAGTGGCTGGTTTGAAAAAGAGAGCAGCTGAAAGATAAAAAAAATAAAATAAAATAGAAAGATGACTATGGCAAAAGACAACCATCGACTACATGGACATATTGTTTTATTTAAAATGAATTTAGGGTCTATGATTAGCATATAAGCTAAATGTAAGACATATTTCTAAATTTTAATGTTATGCTGCAAGACGTTCCTGAAATACACAATAGTTTCTCAGTGTTTGCTCAGATTTAATCCATCAGTCACCACAAATCCTACTTTAATAAGTTCACTTTAGTAAATGGAACTGATCAGAATGACAGGATGCTATTAATTCATAGAAAGTTTTAACAAATATTTAAACATCAACCATTCGTTCCTGTCATCTAAATTTTTTTTATTTTAACAGTTTTAATTTGATCCCATGTAATAATGAACAGGAATGAACGCTAACCTTGATCCCAAACTGCTACTTATCTGAATATGTCACTCATAGAAGGGTGTATTACTGACTTTTACTCAAAATGGCATTAAAATCTGACCATTCTTACTTAACATGTTACACGCAGACAAACAAAAAACTTATTTGGGGGCTATTGATAGTTCTTTTCAAATAAAAAAACTACATAAACTATGATCAACAAGAATTAAAATTACCTCAACCTGTTTTTCTCGAGGAAATATTTAAGGAAGTCCATTTCTTTTCAGATTCAGGAACAGTTTTTGCAGAAAGTGTCTTCAAAAATCAATAAGTCACTGAGCGTTTCATGTGGGCAGAGCCAGGTCTGGAGGGCACATCACATATAAAACAGAAAAAGAAGACGCTTCAGTGGGATTTACAGCACTGCCCTGTGTGTCCCAGACTGACTGAGAAATGTTTTATTCTGTTTATTCTTTACAAAAGTCCTTCAGAGACAAAAACTACCTCCAATAATAAGTGGGTCCACAGCAGGGGGCTCGGTGAGAAGAGAAAGAAAAATATCTGTTACAGTTCTCATAACAAAGGCACTGAATCTCTGCTTCCCTGAGAAACTCTGTGTGCAGAGAACAACAGAGAGACAAGCATAAAGAACAGATTTATCACTATACATGGCATGATGGGAAATATATGAAGAAAACATATACAATAACCAGGAGTTACCGTGCATCAATGCCAGTGCTTGTTCAGGGGTAAAAGCTCGATCCATTGAGTTGATTTTATGGACTTTATTTGATATGAAGGACGGACACTCACACTGATTTATAATAAAAAAATCCCCTGTTTCATTTATGTTGCTAACTCTACTTTATTTGAAGCTACTATCTCTAGGTTGCTTTTTTTTAAAGATATTTTTTAGCCTTTTTTAGCTTTATTGTATCAAGAAGTAACAGGAAATCATGGGGGAGAGACATTCCGTAAAATGTTGGCGTCCGGACCTGAACCCACGACAGCGTGACAGACTGTGGTTGCTGTGTATATGCACTGAAGCTCTACCAACTGAGCCATAACTTGGCGCTTATCTCTAGATTGCTTTGTTGTACTGACAAAAAAAGCTACTTAACGTATGTTATGACACATCATCTTTCGAGATTTAGATCTTATTATAAACTGTAGCCGCCCCTCTCTGTTAATCCATTCACTGCAATATGGCTCTCTTGATCTAACGATAGCACAAAAAGCATCCAAACTTTACAAAAGTTGCTCCAAATGCTTAGTTTAACGTCATGATGATGTGCACTGTGCTTCCCTGAGTCACGTCTCCACCGTAGTTTGATTTATTTATTTATTTTAATTTGAGAAAAACAGTAATTAGATTGGAACAGGTCCTATAGAGACATTATTGTTATAGTTTAAACACAGCAGTATAATGGGCCATTAAAAGACATTTTAGATTGCTGTTACTATCACTGGGAAATGATTTGCTGACAAAAAACATGGGGGTCGAGACTAGTATTATCAAAGGACCCCTGTGTTGGCTGAAATATGGTGGGTAATTTTCAGGGGATTTTTTACTTTACAGATCACTGACCTTGCAGATTCACACAGGCTCAAAATTACAGACAACTTTTAATTATTACAATAGATATAGATAATACTAATCCCATGCAAATAAGGCTCAAGAGTAGTTTTATCCAAGTAACAAAACTCTTACTTGGGTACATTTTTTGGCTACTCCGAGAACAGCAGAAAATCAGTTTGTACCTGGGCTTTTCCACAGCACAATCCCAAAAGACATGTCTCCACACCTCCTGCAAAAGAGCGAAGTTGACTTAACAAATCAGAAACAGAAATAACCTCCTCTCGAGGTCCAGAGTGCGGCCTCACGAGGTACAAACTTTAAAACCGGTCGATGTTTTTGATCATTTATATCACAGAGTCGATATCCCAGCTCCTCGTGTGTGTTGTTTCCAGTTAGCTGCTGCACAAGAGGGAGGGGGGACGTTCAGACCACCACCCCCCCACCCTCGAGGCATCTGCGTAATGGGAAGTGAGCCGGGCCGGTACGCGGGTCGATGGACATTGATCCGTCTCATTATTCCAGCCCATCGAACGCTCACCTCGGCCATTAACGGCTAAATAAAACGAAATGCTCCCCTCTCTAACCGGGGCCGGCCAGTGCTCCTCTCCTCGGCTCTGCCTTCACTCTGTACTCAGGCTTAAAACTGCGCCTGCATCGACCCTTTGTTTAGGCGGCACTGGGCTGTGGTGGAGGTAATTATTGGATGGTTTAGCGTGGCTCAGGGTTCAGAGCAGTACAGGAATGCAAGAGGTGGAAGGAGGTGGAAAGTAACTCCATATTTTTTCTTCTTCTCTCTTTTCCTCCTATAGCATGCTGTGTTTTGTGCATAAAGGTTTTTCGCCGGATGCCCTTCCTGACACAATCCTCCCCATTTATCCAAACTTGGGACTAGGGCTGGGTTGTTAAATGATATTCCTGTGGTAACAAAAGAAAAGTTATGATACTACTGGTATCAATTCAAAGTTGGGGGACCTTTAATGTTCTTTTGCATGTATGAATCAAACAAATAACAGAATAAATCATACA
Source organism: Bostrychus sinensis (assembly GCA_020698575.1). NCBI lineage: Eukaryota > Metazoa > Chordata > Actinopteri > Gobiiformes > Eleotridae > Bostrychus > Bostrychus sinensis. The sequence goes on from CM036242.1 coordinate 38,727,208, forward strand.
AACTACTGGTTTTAACCTGTTAAGCTCTGAGGCCTTTTTCCCAAAAATTCTATATATCTACATTTATTAAGGTTTTACTTAGCATTTACTAGGTGTACATAGCTAACCTTGGTAGCAAATTAATTGGTGGACTTTGGGGATTACTGTGGAAGAGAAATAATATTAATAAATTATATTGTTTGACCATAAATTGAGGTTGAAATGAATTATTCTAATTTCTGCCTGAAAAAAAAAACACATATTTGCCTCCAAAAAAGCCTTTTTCCTTCCTGTAGTGAAGCAAATAACAACATAAATTGAAAATTTCACATATCTTGGTCTACTGCAGCAAAATTTGTGCCAAATAAACAAAGTAATGGAAAGATATACATGTTTTATTTTTAAAAAATCCAGGCGGAATCCAACTGTTGAATAGAAATTGAAGTAGATAGTTTTGTTGCCACGAATTGTCCGAACACGAGGATGTCAAACATGTGTGTGTCAGCCGTTGTATCTCCCCGCTATGGTCCCAACAAGCGGACGCAAGGGGGCGGAGCCCCGTCGGGCTCTGTTCAGGTTTTTAACTTACAGCTAAGAATTTAGCTCCAAAAATGTGTCTTTTATTCACTGTTACTGTGTTTAATGATTGTAGAAGATGAATTAGCTCACCATACGTATCAGAAAAAGTATCACTCAGGTACTGGTATCAAAAACCAGGTATTGTTTAGGAATAATAATAATAATAATAATAATAATAATAATAATAATAATAATAATAATAATAATAATAATAATAATAATAAACGCAGGGAACAATATTAAAATGTAAAATAAAATATGGTATAAGTTGACAAAATATACAGATATGAACAAAACAATGTGCATTCATACATAATATAAATGTATAAAATCTGTCTAAACAGAGACTATGACTTTACAGATGAAAATGGACCAGATATGATGTACATTATAGTGCAATATGAAAACAAAAGAACAGGTGGATAAAGTGACCAAGTGACAGTAGAGGCAGGGATATCTGGTGTTTATTACTTAAATAATACTATTATTTATTACTGAAATGTTGGAAGTAAACAATACTTTTACTAAAGAACATTTTCAGAATCTATAAATGAATTAAAGTATTTTGACCGCAGTGGCAAAGTGGGTAGTAAGAGTAGTAACAGTAAGTGGTAGCAGTAGTAGTACATGTAGTAGTATATGTTAGGGATTAGGCATTACATTCTAACCTTGTAATCAAGAAACAATTGTGTGAAGTAAGTCGAAGGCCTCTTGTTGCACCGTGCTTTTATCAGGACTGAAGGTCTGAAAACAACATTCGATGCTGACACTTCTTGGAAATGCTGCAAGGTACGATTTGTCAGAAGTGCAACTCAGTTCACAAAAAGTATTCTCATTCCTCAGCCTCAAGATGTCTGCTCTGTTGCATTTGAATTGAATGAATTGAGTAATCAAGGCTTATATAAGTAGTCATAAGATTATTCCCAAAACAATGAGAAAAGAATCAGCATGCTAACAAAAAGCATGGGTGTGTATCTGTATAGACAATGTTGGAAAACGCTTTTTAATTTCTCTCTTTTTTTTTACCCACTATTATGTTAAAGCACTAACTCTTAAACCTTTATGGTTTCAGTGTCAGTGTGTTGTTAAATCATTTGTTGTGAGGCGAAAATAGCGCTCTGCATCTCCCCCTGGTGTCCCTGCGGCGAAAATGACACAAGTCTGAACGCCGCCAGACCCGGTGTCACAGAGGTCTCGAGTTCTCGCGATAAATCGACACATTGCTGTTAGAGCCAAACAACAAGCTAGTGATTGGCTTTATTTCTTGATTTTCGCCATGGCAGAGTGGCAAAATGGAAGATTTGTACGGATATGTGAAGGGGAAAATGAAAGTAAGGCCGAGCAGAGGGACACATACAGTGTAGGAGCCAGTTGGACTTGTGAGTATTAAAAATAGTGCTTTACTCCGAACTGTAGGAGGTGCTCCAGAGAGAAAAGTGAGCCAAATGCCATAAAAAAAATTGAGAAAAGTTACTGAGTTCCATCTTAATGTCACTATAGCTGCTAAAATCCTCCTCAGTTCTTACACAGGGTAACCCCAAGGTCTTAAAAGTATTAAAACGGTATTAAATCTGATGTTGTCCAATCAAGGGCTTAAAGGTATTAAATCGTATGGGCAGGTATTAAATTTTGTTTATCTCGGTCTTAAATTGCCAAATTGGGACATCTAGATCAAGTTTTTCAATGTTGTACTTCTCAAAAATATATTTTAGATCAATATTATGTAAGTAACAACAGAGAAGTCTTTTTGTGAGTTGGATGTGAATGTCTTTATTTAGTAAGTTTTTGAAAGCGAGGTCTACTGTTTAAATGGGCTGCAAAATGTTGAAGGCATTTTTGTTGAAAAAAAAAATCCTGCAATGCATTGAAATTTATGATTTCATTTTGAGATTTTTAATGCAGAACTTAACAAAGTAATAACAGAGTTATTTCACCTGTGTTAGACTTTTAAAATATAACCAATGAGTTTCAGGCTAATACTGATATTTTATTAGTGTAAAAATTATAAACATCATTGTTTTTTTGCTGGCAATCTTGGCATTAAATGCTATTCTTAATGGCATTAAAAAGTCTTAAAAAGGTCTTAAATTTAATGAGAAAAAAAAACTGGCGCTACAATAACATGTGGCAATTACAAAGCCAGAAAAACCCTGCACATTGGTATTATTCAGCATGAGTGGGCCAAACAGTCCAGTATGTGCATAATCAAGATTTCAAAATAAATACAAATTAATAAATAAATAAGGTATGCATAGTAGCCTGGTTTGTATTGCAGTGTTTACACAAATGAGCACTGCTGTTTGCATCTCAGACACATTTTATTTTGTATTTCAATTTCCTTCTGCAAAATTATATCCTCCCTTTCTCTTTTCTCTGTCAGAAAACATTTTTGAATGCTTTCCTAAAGTCCTTTGTGTATTCAGTTCTGCAGTATGAATTATGTATTTAAAATGTGGGTGTTTTTTTTCTAAAAACACAGTAACTAAAAATGAGAGAACACTTAGTAAATATGTGAGCCTTTGCAATATGTGCCTGGGTTTCTCATTTTTGCTTTCCTTCTACCAAGCCAGCCATCTTATGATTTTTTCTCCCATTATTTACAAAGTCCCGGTTGTTCCCGGTTTGAAGGTGACATCCTGTGGGAGGAACATATGGACCCAGAATAAATTATACTTATGATTAAAACAACGTATAACCAATTAGAAAATAATGGGCAGTACCATTTACAGAATTTACTGCCTCTGAACAGAAGCAATTTGTAACATACTAATTACATAGAGCCCATCCCATTTCAGATAATAATAATAATAATAATAATAATAATAATAATAATAATAATAATAATAATAATAATAGAGCACTTTTCAAAACAAAGTTACAAAATGCTTTACATATTAAAATAAATTAAAAAAAATAAAATTTGTATAAAAGCAAAGACAATTAAACACGCGAAAAAAACAAGCCAATTTAAAAATGCAATTCTGTAAAAGTATGTTTTCAATTTAGATTTAAAAGCAGACACTGAGTTAACAGACCTAAGCTCCTCAGGAATGGATGTGTGGCAGGTGTAGATGGGAGGGGTTCCAGACCCAATTCACTTTGCTGAGAAAGTCAGTGGGTCAAGTTGGCTGTGCAGGCTAAGAAATTGACATTTATCAGTTCATTATAAAGAAGTCTATTCTTTCAGGGACATGGCAAACCTCTGCATTTATCTGGGCTTGGGGCCAGCACATGTATTTTGTATTAATTCACCAAATCTTTTTCATTTATTCCTTTTCCCCCCTTTCTAGGTTCACCACAGCAAATCATCAGCTGCCTAGTCTTCTTTATCAGAGCTTGGAACTAGCACAATTAGTACATCAACTTGTCACTCCTTCTGGCTGAATTATAGCCTATTAATCCTTAATTCTTTCTATACTTTATCAGTTTATATTTATTTTTTTATTTATTGTAAGACACTGTTAGAAATAGATAGCTTTTTTTTTATTTATATGTGATTTCAAAGACAAAAGGCAGCTGTAAATCTATTCCCAAAGCTCAAAATATTTGTGTTATCAGCACAAAGACTGCACATAATATTTACTGTGTCTCTAAAGTAAATAGGAGGTGAAGTCGGTTGTGTGTGTGTGTGTGCGTAAAGTAAGCAGAAGTCATTTTGTTAGCTGTAGTTGGTGTTTTTCTGCTGCCTCTGTCCTCCCACACTGCAGCAGCGGAGGCGTAGATTAAATAAATGTGAATTTGTGTGCGAGAAATATACGCTCCGACTTAAACCATTTTGAGGGTTGTTTCACCGACTCGATCCGAACAGATGCGGAGACTGCAATTCAGCGATGGCTCGTCTTAAACTAATGATCCGCGCCGAGGTAAATAAATGAACGCTCATAGAAGTGATGCAAACTCCACCACTCGCAGGCAGCTGGCCATATGGTGTCACACTTTTAAATCTTTTACAGAAACATTTTTACATAACCTTGTCAATACACGAATATACTCTCACCTTTATCCGTGCTTTGTCTTCTCTTATGAGATTTTAACAGCAGGGGGCATGCGTTATAGAGAGCTGGAGCATATTCCCCACACAGAAAACCTAATCCACGAGTCGTCCCAGAGAAAAGGTAAGTAATGGGAGGCAGACGCAGCAGGTTGTATCTTCAAAAGCACAGAGCTATAATGAACAGTGGCTTTGTACCAAACTGGGAGGGGAACTCGAATGAAATCGCACTTTATTGTCTCTGTGCTGGCGGATAATGAAATTGTAAAGACAGACTTACAAATAAGAATCCTCCTGGCACTGGGATATGTGATAATGTAGCATCCAGTTTGGCCAGAAATGTTCAATCCAATGTTTTGAGCTTGGGAATGGCACAAGGAAGTACACTTGTGATAACTTAAGGCTGCAGTTGGTGTGTTATGGGTCAGCCATGGTTTGAACTACAAACCATTTTGTTTTTATTGTCACCTTCTTGTGTCAGGGATTGAAGGTGCCTGGAGCTTTTATCAACAACTATGGGCCTTAAGCTGGGGACACACTACACAATTTTTTGCCCGATTTTATAACGATTCACAGTTGCGCCGAGTCTTTACCAGTCAACACTAGTTGAAGGGAATCGTAATCACCAGTCGGCTCTGAAATCCGTTAGTGTGTGATGTTCAAAGACTCGAGTCGGCGCAAAAACCCGGCCTGACATCAGTCGCAAGCAATCAAACATGTTTGAATTTTAAAGCCCACTCTGGGTGCACACTCCTGTAGTGTGGGCTGTTTACAGATCCAACTGGGAATTCATGGAGTCCAGCGGCCAATGAAAAACAGTTGATAGGACACAGGAAATAGCATCAGGACGCAGACGAAGCAACAGGAAGCGGCGGGAAAATATAAGCGGAAATTTGAAGAAGAAAACATAAACAACCATGGCAAACACCAAAGAAAGTTGAGTGCTATAGCGAAACTGGATACATTGCTGTTTTTTCTCTTTCGCTTTTTCCAAACAGATAGCTATGCACACAAATACAACAGCGACTCAGGTAGCGTCCATGTTTGTTTACCATTTAGTTCTCGCGAGTTCCCCGCAAGTGTTTGGTTGGCGTCAGTTGCAGTTACAGATCTTGTAGTGTGTGAGGCGCAGTCATTAAATGTGTGAGCCCCAGTATTTCAGTCGTCAGAACTAAATCTGCTGAAACCAGTCGTTAGTGTGGGCTCCTAGTCTTTTCAGAATCTGTAACGACTGAGAAAATCATGTAGTGTGTCCCCAGCTTTAGACAGAATTGTAGGAATTGTGGTATACAAATAAACTTCACCTGGCCAACCTGGACAGTGGTCAGTGTGTTGCAGGGCTAAGCAGTTGGACAGAGACATTTAGATTGTCCAGTTCATCACATTCATGTTTTTGGATGGTGGGAAGATGACATAAATCTACACAAGTTCACACAAGACACCGCATGCAGATAATGCAACACATTTATAAACAGTTAATTGCTCTTCACATGAGACTATATTATGTCCTAGTCCTAAACACATTTGTTGCCTGTCTGTTCTCTCCTTCTGTGTGGTTCTCCATAAGGTTTGTTTTTCCTTTTTTTCCCCACAGCTGGGCTTTTTACCGAGAAAGAAGGTCTAAGGTAGTGCTGCACGATTTGATGAAAATGTACGATTGCAATTATTATTGACAATATTGCGAATTGCGATTGCGATGACGATATTATAAATGAATGGTGTCATGAGTCTACTTGCTTGAATATCAAGGACAACACAGAATATAGTTTCTGTATTTCTCAACTCAAAATATACACAACACAAAAAAGATTACATAATGTTTTTTCCAAATAACTTAATATCAAAAAACAAATAAAAGTTTGAAAATAAAGATATTTCTGCTAATTGCAAACCGAATGTCATTATAAACTTTTACGTAAACCTGTTAAGTGGCGTAGCACTTACAAATGTATCTGTCATTGTACGTTGTGGTTCTTTCAGGCGGTTTTCAGTTTTATCTTTTACGTTACTTGTTTGGGTTTTTATTTGCATGCGCTCGTCATATTTTTCTCTGTGTTGTCTAAAATGTTAATAGAGATTGGTCGTATTACCTCGGGACGTAGTGACTTTAGCTTTGCAGGTTTTACACAGCACGTACTGTTGTTCAGCGTCGTCGTACCTGAATCTGAAGTATCGCCATACAACAAAAGTTGCATTTTTTTCCGCCACCAACTCTGCTTTTCTGTCATGTTCCTCATCAGTGTCCATGTCTTTCACTACTGTTTGCTGCTGGGTAGTCACGTGACCATACCTGCTGTAAGCGAGTGTCTGAGTTGTGTTAACAGTACGCCTGCGCCGTTCACTTTGAACCTGTTTGGTTCATGTTTTTCCCACGCTCTTGTTGTCAGTTCTCTGAGCGCCAGGCAATAAACAGCTCGTGTTCCCTGCTCCAAAGAAATACTTGCCTCGAGTTTTGTCCTGTGTTACTTATTTGAGCCCCACACAGCTCGCACGTTACACTGTGGCTGCCCACAGCCCATGGATGTGGCGTCACCTTACTCCACATTGGTTTACATTAAATCGCAAATCGCAGTCTTTTACGCGGTTACGTAATCGCACAGCGTGACATCGCGTTTGCGATTAGATTAATTGAGCAGCACTAGTCTAAGGACAGGGGGATGCGCTGAAATGGGGTGTCATTTTAGTTATTGTTTATGTCTGATTAGGTGTTTATCTTTTATTGTGTGACTAATTATTTGTAAAGCCCTTTAAGGTGACTGCTGTTGTGACATTGAGTATACAAAATAAAACTGAATTGAATTGAATTACCAAGATGCAGGGTCTAAAGACAGTGGATGTCCTGGCACAGTCGTTGTGTCTGTTTGTTTCCTCTTTGTTTGTTTTTGTTTATATGCCTATTAAAGCCCCTTGACTTTATCAGGCCAAAAAGAAGGCCAGCTCACCCATGCTGGAATAAACAAAGGGACCTCCTGGAAAAGTGCTCTTGTTAAAGCCAATGAAGATTATAAAAAAAGCAAACAAGCTGATTAATGAGATGGAGATGATAATTGGGGCATAGACAAGGATTAATATTTAGCTGCTCTATTAATACAAACATTGCGTATACACCAGCTAAAGGATACGCTGCTGGACAAGTAGGACTATGTAGAGGCCTTTACAGGTGATTAATCTGGCTTCAAAGTGGGTGCCAAGATATTCTACTTCTACTATTTTATTTTTATTTATTTTGGACATATAATGAATAAAAAATACCACTGCTTTTATTATTTTTAATTCTGACTGCTGCCTATTTCGCTTTGGGCCAATTTAATTCAGACAGACTGGAAAAGCAAAGAAAATCTGCAGACTTTTTACCACCATCCTTTGAGTGAACCTATATTAAACATTTGACCAAAGCCAGTATTCACTGTTACATAAAGAGTAGTGGGAAGTTGCATCACTCTTTTATTCTCCGCTCTTCCTGTCTGTATAAGTGTATATAGACCGAAGCTCTATATGGGATTGACTTGTATAAAAGGGCATTGATTGGGAAGCCGGTGCATTACTCTCTGAGCAGACATTCAGGCTCCATACACACTCAATAGAAAACGTCTCCGCAGTGATGCATTGCCGCTTCCTGCCATGACTCACGCATTTCTCAGCTCACCGTCTGCTGATCTGTCCCAATTCGGAGTTTATTTCATGACAAAGCGGAGTCAGTCACTTCTCAAGGGTAAGAGATAAAGCCGTGTTACCTCAGCTGGCCTCCTGTGTGATTGTGAGATAAGGAGTTCATGGCTCAGTGGAAAGAGCATTTAGCCATGAATTAGAAACTCGTCTTTGACATTACAAGCAGTATTGATTTTTCCAGTTTTTTTTTTTTTTTTGGTAATTTTGTGTTTTTCATACAATGATACACCTTTCTCTGTTCGTAGTCTTTGTGTGTTAAACTTTTGCACAGTGCTGGATTATTGCTCGTTAATTCAATTCAATTTTAAGACACTGACAAACAGCAGATGGTTGTCAGCACCCGGTCCTCAGCAGCTCCACCATGGAAAGAAAAAAAAGGGGGGTTGTACATATTACAAATAAAAATAATAGTTACATAATAAAATAAATGTTTAAGTGCTGAAAAAAGATGACTTTGAAACAACTCTTAATGTTGCATTCCTCAAAGAAACAAAAATAAAAGGTTGCAAAAGGGAAATACGCCTTGATCAAAAACTCAGCATGGTCCAGTCCACATCAGTCATGGTCCAACCATGACTCAGAGGAACAGTGACGCACATGACTCCAGCATTAACTGAACAACATGTTCTTAATGTACAACTTTAAGCATTCTCTTTTAAATGCTTTTTCTTTATGCTTTCTAGTTTGAGCAATTCATAAACTGCGCTGTTTAATTTCAGATTTTAACAAAAATAATCTTTTATTACATTGACTAACATTTCTCTCCACTACAACAAAATATATGATAAATAATGGAATGCATTCAATAAGATTATAAATGATATTAATCTTACAATTGTACTAAAACTTAAAACTCTGGATTAAGACCCATACCAAAAACTGATCCCAGAACTGACTGGTCCATGACCTTTCCTGAAAATGTAATCAAATCAATTAATCAGTTTCATTACTCTGACAAGCCTCTGACTAAATCTACAGGTCCCCAGTTTATTTTCTACATTCTTCTTCAATGAAAAATAAAGGGAAATGATAAATAATGAAATACGTGTCAGTGCTACATATTATATTTAAAGCCTGGGACATATATTTTTAATGTAAATCCCACCCAATTATTTTTATTGCACAGGTTGGTCTGTAAGATATTGTGAAGTTGCTCGGCGCCATTAACCTTCTCTGAGTACACTGACACCAGATGCCGTTGGTGAGGTGAGGACAAATGTGAGTCTTAAGCAAAGAACTGTAGAGAATTTTAGGTAACACTTGCAGATGCTATAAACACATTCATAAAGCATTATAAAGCATTCATAAGGCTTTATAATTATTAACATAAGTTGACATAAACATGTATAGATACTCATAACTACACTTCCATGGCATTATAATCTTTCGTTATAGGCGTTTACAACTGAAGGTGACACAGTGTTGAGGTCAGTATTAGGTAAGGTAAAGTGTCTCTTAATTAGTGCTTATGTATGAGGGGAAACCCCACTTTACTTACTGTTTGTAATGGTGCCCTATGAATTTTTATGAGTAATTATAAGTTAATCTTACTTTACCTAGCCTATGCAATGGGTGCCTGTATCCCTTAATTAGTGCGTATGAGCAGTAAAATAACCATTGACAAAAAATAGAAAGACGCTTTATAATACACTGTGTCACCTTCAGTTGTAAACGCCTATAACGAAAGATTATAATGCCATATAAGTGTAGTTATGAGTATCTATACATGTTTATGTCAACTTATGTCAATAATTATAAAGCCTTATGAATGCTTTATAATGCTTTATGAATGTGTTTATAGCGTCTTATGAACAGCGAGTTCATAGAAAGTGTTACCGAATTGTATCCTGCAGAAGTAAAATCAGGTCACAGAAACATTACAATCCTCTAAAACTCTATTTGAGAAAGAGGTTTGGCTTGAAGCACAGCAGTCTGCTCTTTCATTGTGCAGCACAGTTTCTTTCAGGAGGCCTAAATGGCTTTTGTGAACCCACAGTAAACCAGGGAGGACATGCAGACTCCACCCACAGAGACAGAGACAGAGATAGTTGATGTCCATGCTGGGGGTCACAAGCCTTGACTCTGTCAGGCTTAATGTGTTTGTCTTTTCTAGTTCTTTCTAGCCCAAAGATCCTCTAATATGGAGGTTTTGTCATTTCCTATAAAGATCTACTTCTTGTATAATAAAAACAGCACTACCTTCTACAGGTAACAGCAATTTTTTACTTATTTTTTTGCAAACAGAATGTGGCTTGAAACGTTAAACTCCAAGTAAGTGGATTTTTATGATCCAAACTTCAAAAAGTGGTCTAACTGCACGGGCAAACCCTTAAGTCTAGATTCTAGTAGAGGAGACTTTGGTCAGGAAATTACAAGCCAGTTCTTATTGATTACAGTGATTTAAAGCATTCAAAGTAGTCACGGCTCATTTGCGAATTCGACTCGATTTGGTTCTCATTGACTCTTTTTGGTGAGAGCCAAATCTCCTGCTGCTCGCACTCAGCTCTGCTAAAAATCCACACAAGCAGAGTCAAATTTCATTTTGATGGGGACACCATGCAGCCAATCGCAAGTGAGGATATACTCGGATCATATTATTATGGGAAAGAAGTAAGGCAGGCTCCGAGGGAGGTGAGTGTAGTGGTAGAGGCCAGGTATACGCAGAGCAACAGAGAGAGATGGGTAACAGGTTAGCCGGATTTAAATGTCAACTCATTGGTGTATTTGTGTTTGCAATCTGCATAAAAAAAAAAAGTGTTAAATTAGGCCTAAATAAAAATAATAAGCTCTAAGTTATACTAAATGAAGAGCCCTATGAGAGCCATGAGGGAGCTGAATCTTTGAAAAGAGCCGGACTGCCCAACACACTTTCACTTACTTTGAAAACAGTCATTATTGTAAAGTAGTGATTATTGCATCAGTGTGATAATTACTATACTAAACACTGCTAAAATAGCTTCACTTCAAAATGCACAAATTGCATTCAAATTTATATCTCAAAGGAACACAATTTCTGTTTTTAACTTTGTGCCAATCCTGTGTTTTTCCCACATGGTTGTCTCAGTTTGTGGATTCTTTACTATTGTGTGATGCAAGTGTTTTGGTGTCAGTGGATAGAGCATTTTACCCCTGAACTAGAATATTTAGAGTAGCGCTTGTCTGGGCACTATATCATGACCAGTGCGGGATGAGGTCAATGCCTTGGTGAACATCTGCAATCCCCACTTGGTCTGCACTGCCCCTAAACATGTACAATGTAAAAAAAAAAAGTGTACTTCCAGTGCAGTACTTTAACCCGCCCTGGTGTGATAGATAACACTGAGTTTCTGAGCTGTCCATCACGTCTGCAGTTAATGTCCTCTGCCTACAGCATCTGACAGACCATTATGGACCGGGATCAGATAGCCTTTTAGAAGCTTTCAAAACACCGGCACTTAAATATGAGCCTGAAATGGAAGTGCACTGCAGTAATGGATGAGTGTGTGTGTGTGTGCCATAGTGTGCAGTTCAAACACACAAAACCAAGAATGCACAACCAGAATAGACAGATGGTGACTTTTCAGCATTCCTACCAGGACTAAATATGAGTTTAAGGGGTGTTCAAATGTTTTTCAGATATATTGCACTTCTGTGAGTATCTGTAAAGCTATTTATTTTGACATTTTAAGACTTGACATACAAGGTAAAATTTGTAATGTGGGTGTTTTGATAAAAAAAAAAAAAAAAAAAAGGACTTTGAACAAATATAGCCCTGCAAATCCAGTCTCACTTATCACAGTGTTTACATGTTGTTGTTGTTTTTTTTTAGTTGTGTGCTCATCCCCTGAAATGTAACAGAAATCAATAAAGTGCAGACAACAAGCATAAAAGGATATTGTAACTAACATATTTAATTGATAAATGTCATAAAAGTGAAAGTGCTTCCCCAATATTGGTGATGGGGATTGTGGGTTGTGGAAATGTTTGGGGGGAAACGTGGCAAATCATGGGAAGATTATCATTTGCCCGCCAGCCGTGCCATCAGCCGCTGCCCTTGTTCCGTAGGGTGAGTACTATGTGCCCCCCAGGAGCCTTTTCTCGGGCGGGTCCAAAAACTCCCATATCTTACTTTCCGACCTTTGGCCAGGGGCGGTTCCGTGAATCTTACCCCCCTCTCCCCATGTAATTCTCCATTTACCAAGGTGGCTTTCACCCCCCAGGGAGCGAGGGCTCTCTTAATGTCCCATTTGCTAGCTCCGGATGGTGTTCTTGTGCCCATTTCTTGATTCCTGTTGCTCTGGATTTTTTTTGGATCCCCTAGTGAATCCCCAAACGGTTCGGCTGTCTAGTTTGTATATGGGTGAATTCTGCCCTCAATAACTGCAAATTAATTTTGTTTCTTCGCACGGCCTCTCCCTCACCCTTGTACGTCATGTTGTGAAAAAAAAAAAAGCCTAAGCGTCAAACAGGTACCTTTTTTTTTTCAGGTCAGCGCGAGACTGTCCTCTTCGCCGGTTCTGCGGCATTCTTTTTGCTCAATTAGCTCTGCCTGCGCATTTTAACTAGCTCCAACTCAGGCCATGCTACTTTGAACCGTTAGCGGGCGTCGCAGCCCAGGAAGCCCCCACTGCTCTCCGGCTGGCAGCTCGCCATCGCTTCTCGGCCTTTTGGCTAAGATCAAGTGTAGTATCTGTTCTTATCAGTTTAATATCTGATACGTCTTCTACCCGGGGACCATATATTAAATTGATTTTGCAACAGGGAGATGGCATTAGGGGCTTGCTCCGGCCACTCCGCGCATCGACCTGGTATTGCAGTACTTCCGGGAACGATGCACCCCACTTTGCCTGTGAAAAGAATAAAGTGTCCTGTGTCTATCCAGTTCTGCATGGCCGTTTCTTCTTTATGGAATTTATTTATGTGCATAAATACACATTTTTCAGTTTTGTTTGTTTTCTCTCTCTTCATGTCACATCCCCATTCTTCATGTCACATTTGGAATCAGTAGGTAGCAGCTGCTGGGACAAACACAGGATGCCTGTATATACTGGAAGACAACCCACCCAAGGGACCCTCGCCGGTTCCTCTCAGGGTTGACCCCAGGCAAGGCGACGTGAATCAGCCGTGCCTGTCCTAGGGAGACGCCCGGGCCTCTCGGGCCTACAACTCATACTTACCTGGCAGGGGCGATACCATGATCACCAAGGTGGCTCACCCAGGGCGAGGCTCGTCCATTGCACTCCGGATGTGCTGACCCCTGTGAATTCCCCAAATGTGGGAATCTCAACTGCATAATTTCTGGTAGTGGGGGACTGCGTTCGCGCTCTCTCCTGGTCAGTTGTGAAAAGCAACAGTTCAGTTCAGCCGAGACGCCGCCTGCGCGTCTCAATAAGCTCTGCCTGCGCATTTTAACTAGCTCCAACTCAGGCCATGCTACTTTGAACCATTAGCGGGCGTCGCAGCCCAGGAAGCCCCCACTGCTCTCCGGCTGGCAGCTCGCCATCGCTTCTAGGCGTTTTGGCTAAGATCAAGTGTAGTATCTGTTCTTATCAGTTTAATATCTGATACGTCCTCTACCCGGGGACCATATATTAAATTGATTTTTGCAACAGGGAGATGGCATTAGGGGCTTGCTCCGGCCACTCCGCGCATCGGCCTGGTATTGCAGTACTTCCGGGAACGGTGCACCCCACTTTGCCTGTGAAAAGAATAAAGTGTCCTGTGTCTATCCAGTTCTGCATGGCCGTTTCTTCTTTATGGTATTTATTTATTGTGCATAAATACACATTTTTCAGTTTTGTTTGTTTTCTCTCTCTTCATGTCACATCCCCATTCTTCATGTCACATTTGGAATCAGTAGGTAGCAGCTGCTGGGACAAACACAGGATGCCTGTATATACTGGAAGACAACCCACCCAAGGGACCCTCGCCGGTTCCTCTCAGGGTTGACCCCAGGCAAGGCGCCGTGAATCAGCCGTGCCTGTCCTAGGGAGACGTCCGGGCCTCTCGGGCCTACAACTCATACTTACCTGGCAGGGGCGATACCATGATCACCAAGGTGGTTCACCCAGGGCGAGGCTCGTCCATTGCACTCCGGATGTGCTGACCCCTGTGAATTCCCCAAATGTGGGAATCTCAACTGCATAATTTCTGGTAGTGGGGGACTGCGTTCGCGCTCTCCCCTGGTCAGTTGTGAAAAGCAACAGTTCAGTTCAGCCGAGACGCCGCCTGCGCATCTCAATTAGCTCTGCCTGCGCATTTTAACTAGCTCCAACTCAGGCCATGCTACTTTGAACCGTTAGCGGGCGTCGCAGCCCAGGAAGCCCCCACTGCTCTCCGGCTGGCAGCTCGCCATCGCTTCTCGGCCTTTTGGCTAAGATCAAGTGTAGTATCTGTTCTTATCAGTTTAATATCTGATACGTCTTCTACCCGGGGACCATATATTAAATTGATTTTTGCAACAGGGAGATGGCATTAGGGGCTTGCTCCGGCCACTCCGCGCATCGACCTGGTATTGCAGTACTTCCGGGAACGGTGCACCCCACTTTGCCTGTGAAAAAATAAAGTGTCCTGTGTCTATCCAGTTCTGCATGGCCGTTTCTTCTTTATGGAATTTATTTATTGTGCATAAATACACATTTTTCAGTTTTGTTTGTTTTCTCTCTCTTCATGTCACATCCCCATTCTTCATGTCACATTTGGAATCAGTAGGTAGCAGCTGCTGGGACAAACACAGGATGCCTGTATATACTGGAAGACAACCCACCCAAGGGACCCTCGCCGGTTCCTCTCAGGGTTGACCCCAGGCAAGGCGCCGTGAATCAGCCGTGCCTGTCCTAGGGAGACGCCCGGGCCTCTCGGGCCTACAACTCATACTTACCTGGCAGGGGCGATACCATGATCACCAAGGTGGTTCACCCAGGGCGAGGCTCGTCCATTGCACTCCGGATGTGCTGACCCCTGTGAATTCCCCAAATGTGGGAATCTCAACTGCATAATTTCTGGTAGTGGGGACTGCGTTCGCGCTCTCCCCTGGTCAGTTGTGAAAAGCAACAGTTCAGTTCAGCCGAGACGCCGCCTGCGCATCTCAATTAGCTCTGCCTGCGCATTTTAACTAGCTCCAACTCAGGCCATGCTACTTTGAACCGTTAGCGGGCGTCGCAGCCCAGGAAGCCCCCACTGCTCTCCGGCTGGCAGCTCGCCATCGCTTCTCGGCCTTTTGGCTAAGATCAAGTGTAGTATCTGTTCTTATCAGTTTAATATCTGATACGTCTTCTACCCGGGGACCATATATTAAATTGATTTTTGCAACAGGGAGATGGCATTAGGGGCTTGCTCCGGCCACTCCGCGCATCGACCTGGTATTGCAGTACTTCCGGGAACGGTGCACCCCACTTTGCCTGTGAAAAGAATAAAGTGTCCTGTGTCTATCCAGTTCTGCATGGCCGTTTCTTCTTTATGGTATTTATTTATTGTGCATAAATACACATTTTTCAGTTTTGTTTGTTTTCTCTCTCTTCATGTCACATCCCCATTCTTCATGTCACATTTGGAATCAGTAGGTAGCAGCTGCTGGGACAAACACAGGATGCCTGTATATACTGGAAGACAACCCACCCAAGGGACCCTCGCCGGTTCCTCTCAGGGTTGACCCCAGGCAAGGCGCCGTGAATCAGCCGTGCCTGTCCTAGGGAGACGCCCGGGCCTCTCGGGCCTACAACTCATACTTACCTGGCAGGGGCGATACCATGATCACCAAGGTGGTTCACCCAGGGCGAGGCTCGTCCATTGCACTCCGGATGTGCTGACCCCTGTGAATTCCTCAAATGTGGGAATCTCAACTGCATAATTTCTGGTAGTGGGGGACTGCGTTCGCGCTCTCCCCTGGTCAGTTGTGAAAAGCAACAGTTCAGTTCAGCCGAGACGCCGCCTGCGCATCTCAATTAGCTCTGCCTGCGCATTTTAACTAGCTCCAACTCAGGCCATGCTACTTTGAACCGTTAGCGGGCGTCGCAGCCCAGGAAGCCCCCACTGCTCTCCGGCTGGCAGCTCGCCATCGCTTCTCGGCCTTTTGGCTAAGATCAAGTGTAGTATCTGTTCTTATCAGTTTAATATCTGATACGTCTTCTACCCGGGGACCATATATTAAATTGATTTTTGCAACAGGGAAATAGCATTAGGGGCTTGCTCCGGCCACTCCGCGCATCGGCCTGGTATTGCAGTACTTCCGGGAACGGTGCACCCCACTTTGCCTGTGAAAAGAATAAAGTGTCCTGTGTCTATCCAGTTCTGCATGGCCGTTTCTTCTTTATGGTATTTATTTATTGTGCATAAATACACATTTTTCAGTTTTGTTTGTTTTCTCTCTCTTCATGTCACATCCCCATTCTTCATGTCACATTTGGAATCAGTAGGTAGCAGCTGCTGGGACAAACACAGGATGCCTGTATATACTGGAAGACAACCCACCCAAGGGACCCTCGCCGGTTCCTCTCAGGGTTGACCCCAGGCAAGGCGCCGTGAATCAGCCGTGCCTGTCCTAGGGAGACGCCCGGGCCTCTCGGGCCTACAACTCATACTTACCTGGCAGGGGCGATACCATGATCACCAAGGTGGTTCACCCAGGGCGAGGCTCGTCCATTGCACTCCGGATGTGCTGACCCCTGTGAATTCCCCAAATGTGGGAATCTCAACTGCATAATTTCTGGTAGTGGGGGACTGCGTTCGCGCTCTCCCCTGGTCAGTTGTGAAAAGCAACAGTTCAGTTCAGCCGAGACGCCGCCTGCGCATCTCAATTAGCTCTGCCTGCGCATTTTAACTAGCTCCAACTCAGGCCATGCTACTTTGAACCGTTAGCGGGCGTCGCAGCCCAGGAAGCCCCCACTGCTCTCCGGCTGGCAGCTCGCCATCGCTTCTCGGCCTTTTGGCTAAGATCAAGTGTAGTATCTGTTCTTATCAGTTTAATATCTGATACGTTCTCTACCCGGGGACCATATATTAAATTGATTTTTGCAACAGGGAAATGGCATTAGGGGCTTGCTCCGGCCACTCCGCGCATCGGCCTGGTATTGCAGTACTTCCGGGAACGGTGCACCCCACTTTGCCTGTGAAAAGAATAAAGTGTCCTGTGTCTATCCAGTTCTGCATGGCCGTTTCTTCTTTATGGTATTTATTTATTGTGCATAAATACACATTTTTCAGTTTTGTTTGTTTTCTCTCTCTTCATGTCACATCCCCATTCTTCATGTCACATTTGGAATCAGTAGGTAGCAGCTGCTGGGACAAACACAGGATGCCTGTATATACTGGAAGACAACCCACCCAAGGGACCCTCGCCGGTTCCTCTCAGGGTTGACCCCAGGCAAGGCACCGTGAATCAGCCGTGCCTGTCCTAGGGAGACGCCCGGGCCTCTCGGGCCTACAACTCATACTTACCTGGCAGGGGCGATACCATGATCACCAAGGTGGTTCACCCAGGGCGAGGCTTGTCCATTGCACTCCGGATGTGCTGACCCCTGTGAATTCCTCAAATGTGGGAATCTCAACTGCATAATTTCTGGTAGTGGGGGACTGCGTTCGCGCTCTCCCCTGGTCAGTTGTGAAAAGCAACAGTTCAGTTCAGCCGAGACGCCGCCTGCGCATCTCAATTAGCTCTGCCTGCGCATTTTAACTAGCTCCAACTCAGGCCATGCTACTTTGAACCGTTAGCGGGCGTCGCAGCCCAGGAAGCCCCCACTGCTCTCCGGCTGGCAGCTCGCCATCGCTTCTCGGCCTTTTGGCTAAGATCAAGTGTAGTATCTGTTCTTATCAGTTTAATATCTGATACGTCTTCTACCCGGGGACCATATATTAAATTGATTTTTGCAACAGGGAGATGGCATTAGGGGCTTGCTCCGGCCACTCCGCGCATCGGCCTGGTATTGCAGTACTTCCGGGAACAGTGCACCCCACTTTGCCTGTGAAAAGAATAAAGTGTCCTGTGTCTATCCAGTTCTGTATGGCCGTTTCTTCTTTATGGAATTTATTTATTGTGCATAAATACACATTTTTCAGTTTTGTTTGTTTTCTCTCTCTTCATGTCACATCCCCATTCTTCATGTCACATTTGGAATCAGTAGGTAGCAGCTGCTGGGACAAACACAGGATGCCTGTATATACTGGAAGACAACCCACCCAAGGGACCCTCGCCGGTTCCTCTCAGGGTTGACCCCAGGCAAGGCGCCGTGAATCAGCCGTGCCTGTCCTAGGGAGACGCCCGGGCCTCTCGGGCCTACAACTCATACTTACCTGGCAGGGGCGATACCATGATCACCAAGGTGGCTCACCCAGGGCGAGGCTCGTCCATTGCACTCCGGATGTGCTGACCCCTGTGAATTCCCCAAATGTGGGAATCTCAACTGCATAATTTCTGGTAGTGGGGGACTGCGTTCGCGCTCTCTCCTGGTCAGTTGTGAAAAGCAACAGTTCAGTTCAGCCGAGACGCCGCCTGCGCGTCTCAATAAGCTCTGCCTGCGCATTTTAACTAGCTCCAACTCAGGCCATGCTACTTTGAACCATTAGCGGGCGTCGCAGCCCAGGAAGCCCCCACTGCTCTCCGGCTGGCAGCTCGCCATCGCTTCTAGGCGTTTTGGCTAAGATCAAGTGTAGTATCTGTTCTTATCAGTTTAATATCTGATACGTCCTCTACCCGGGGACCATATATTAAATTGATTTTTGCAACAGGGAGATGGCATTAGGGGCTTGCTCCGGCCACTCCGCGCATCGACCTGGTATTGCAGTACTTCCGGGAACGGTGCACCCCACTTTGCCTGTGAAAAGAATAAAGTGTCCTGTGTCTATCCAGTTCTGCATGGCCGTTTCTTCTTTATGGAATTTATTTATTGTGCATAAATACACATTTTTCAGTTTTGTTTGTTTTCTCTCTCTTCATGTCACATCCCCATTCTTCATGTCACATTTGGAATCAGTAGGTAGCAGCTGCTGGGACAAACACAGGATGCCTGTATATACTGGAAGACAACCCACCCAAGGGACCCTCGCCGGTTCCTCTCAGGGTTGACCCCAGGCAAGGCGCCGTGAATCAGCCGTGCCTGTCCTAGGGAGACGCCCGGGCCTCTCGGGCCTACAACTCATACTTACCTGGCAGGGGCGATACCATGATCACCAAGGTGGTTCACCCAGGGCGAGGCTCGTCCATTGCACTCCGGATGTGCTGACCCCTGTGAATTCCCCAAATGTGGGAATCTCAACTGCATAATTTCTGGTAGTGGGGGACTGCGTTCGCGCTCTCCCCTGGTCAGTTGTGAAAAGCAACAGTTCAGTTCAGCCGAGACGCCGCCTGCGCATCTCAATTAGCTCTGCCTGCGCATTTTAACTAGCTCCAACTCAGGCCATGCTACTTTGAACCGTTAGCGGGCGTCGCAGCCCAGGAAGCCCCCACTGCTCTCCGGCTGGCAGCTCGCCATCGCTTCTCGGCCTTTTGGCTAAGATCAAGTGTAGTATCTGTTCTTATCAGTTTAATATCTGATACGTCTTCTACCCGGGGACCATATATTAAATTGATTTTTGCAACAGGGAGATGGCATTAGGGGCTTGCTCCGGCCACTCCGCGCATCGACCTGGTATTGCAGTACTTCCGGGAACGATGCACCCCACTTTGCCTGTGAAAAGAATAAAGTGTCCTGTGTCTATCCAGTTCTGCATGGCCGTTTCTTCTTTATGGAATTTATTTATTGTGCATAAATACACATTTTTCAGTTTTGTTTGTTTTCTCTCTCTTCATGTCACATCCCCATTCTTCATGTCACATTTGGAATCAGTAGGTAGCAGCTGCTGGGACAAACACAGGATGCCTGTATATACTGGAAGACAACCCACCCAAGGGACCCTCGCCGGTTCCTCTCAGGGTTGACCCCAGGCAAGGCGCCGTGAATCAGCCGTGCCTGTCCTAGGGAGACGCCCGGGCCTCTCGGGCCTACAACTCATACTTACCTGGCAGGGGCGATACCATGATCACCAAGGTGGTACACCCAGGGCGAGGCTCGTCCATTGCACTCCGGATGTGCTGACCCCTGTGAATTCCTCAAATGTGGGAATCTCAACTGCATAATTTCTGGTAGTGGGGGACTGCGTTCGCGCTCTCCCCTGGTCAGTTGTGAAAAGCAACAGTTCAGTTCAGCCGAGACGCCGCCTGCGCATCTCAATTAGCTCTGCCTGCGCATTTTAACTAGCTCCAACTCAGGCCATGCTACTTTGAACCGTTAGCGGGCGTCGCAGCCCAGGAAGCCCCCACTGCTCTCCGGCTGGCAGCTCGCCATCGCTTCTCGGCCTTTTGGCTAAGATCAAGTGTAGTATCTGTTCTTATCAGTTTAATATCTGATACGTCTTCTACCCGGGGACCATATATTAAATTGATTTTTGCAACAGGGAGATGGCATTAGGGGCTTGCTCCGGCCACTCCGCGCATCGGCCTGGTATTGCAGTACTTCCGGGAACGGTGCACCCCACTTTGCCTGTGAAAAGAATAAAGTGTCCTGTGTCTATCCAGTTCTGCATGGCCGTTTCTTCTTTATGGTATTTATTTATTGTGCATAAATACACATTTTTCAGTTTTGTTTGTTTTCTCTCTCTTCATGTCACATCCCCATTCTTCATGTCACATTTGGAATCAGTAGGTAGCAGCTGCTGGGACAAACACAGGATGCCTGTATATACTGGAAGACAACCCACCCAAGGGACCCTCGCCGGTTCCTCTCAGGGTTGACCCCAGGCAAGGCGCCGTGAATCAGCCGTGCCTGTCCTAGGGAGACGCCCGGGCCTCTCGGGCCTACAACTCATACTTACCTGGCAGGGGCGATACCATGATCACCAAGGTGGTTCACCCAGGGCGAGGCTCGTCCATTGCACTCCGGATGTGCTGACCCCTGTGAATTCCCCAAATGTGGCAATCTCAACTGCATAATTTCTGGTAGTGGGGGACTGCGTTCGCGCTCTCCCCTGGTCAGTCGTGACAAGCAACAGTTCAGTTCAGCCGAGACGCCGCCTGCGCATCTCAATTAGCTCTGCCTGCGCATTTTAACTAGCTCCAACTCAGGCCATGCTACTTTGAACCGTTAGCGGGCGTCGCAGCCCAGGAAGCCCCCACTGCTCTCCGGCTGGCAGCTCGCCATCGCTTCTCGGCCTTTTGGCTAAGATCAAGTGTAGTATCTGTTCTTATCAGTTTAATATCTGATACGTCTTCTACCCGGGGACCATATATTAAATTGATTTTTGCAACAGGGAGATGGCATTAGGGGCTTGCTCCGGCCACTCCGCGCATCGACCTGGTATTGCAGTACTTCCGGGAACGGTGCACCCCACTTTGCCTGTGAAAAGAATAAAGTGTCCTGTGTCTATCCAGTTCTGCATGGCCGTTTCTTCTTTATGGAATTTATTTATTGTGCATAAATACACATTTTTCAGTTTTGTTTGTTTTCTCTCTCTTCATGTCACATCCCCATTCTTCATGTCACATTTGGAATCAGTAGGTAGCAGCTGCTGGGACAAACACAGGATGCCTGTATATACTGGAAGACAACCCACCCAAGGGACCCTCGCCGGTTCCTCTCAGGGTTGACCCCAGGCAAGGCGCCGTGAATCAGCCGTGCCTGTCCTAGGGAGACGCCCGGGCCTCTCGGGCCTACAACTCATACTTACCTGGCAGGGGCGATACCATGATCACCAAGGTGGTACACCCAGGGCGAGGCTCGTCCATTGCACTCCGGATGTGCTGACCCCTGTGAATTCCTCAAATGTGGGAATCTCAACTGCATAATTTCTGGTAGTGGGGGACTGCGTTCGCGCTCTCCCCTGGTCAGTTGTGAAAAGCAACAGTTCAGTTCAGCCGAGACGCCGCCTGCGCATCTCAATTAGCTCTGCCTGCGCATTTTAACTAGCTCCAACTCAGGCCATGCTACTTTGAACCGTTAGCGGGCGTCGCAGCCCAGGAAGCCCCCACTGCTCTCCGGCTGGCAGCTCGCCATCGCTTCTCGGCCTTTTGGCTAAGATCAAGTGTAGTATCTGTTCTTATCAGTTTAATATCTGATACGTCTTCTACCCGGGGACCATATATTAAATTGATTTTTGCAACAGGGAGATGGCATTAGGGGCTTGCTCCGGCCACTCCGCGCATCGGCCTGGTATTGCAGTACTTCCGGGAACGGTGCACCCCACTTTGCCTGTGAAAAGAATAAAGTGTCCTGTGTCTATCCAGTTCTGCATGGCCGTTTCTTCTTTATGGTATTTATTTATTGTGCATAAATACACATTTTTCAGTTTTGTTTGTTTTCTCTCTCTTCATGTCACATCCCCATTCTTCATGTCACATTTGGAATCAGTAGGTAGCAGCTGCTGGGACAAACACAGGATGCCTGTATATACTGGAAGACAACCCACCCAAGGGACCCTCGCCGGTTCCTCTCAGGGTTGACCCCAGGCAAGGCGCCGTGAATCAGCCGTGCCTGTCCTAGGGAGACGCCCGGGCCTCTCGGGCCTACAACTCATACTTACCTGGCAGGGGCGATACCATGATCACCAAGGTGGTTCACCCAGGGCGAGGCTCGTCCATTGCACTCCGGATGTGCTGACCCCTGTGAATTCCCCAAATGTGGCAATCTCAACTGCATAATTTCTGGTAGTGGGGGACTGCGTTCGCGCTCTCCCCTGGTCAGTTGTGAAAAGCAACAGTTCAGTTCAGCCGAGACGCCGCCTGCGCATCTCAATTAGCTCTGCCTGCGCATTTTAACTAGCTCCAACTCAGGCCATGCTACTTTGAACCGTTAGCGGGCGTCGCAGCCCAGGAAGCCCCCACTGCTCTCCGGCTGGCAGCTCGCCATCGCTTCTCGGCCTTTTGGCTAAGATCAAGTGTAGTATCTGTTCTTATCAGTTTAATATCTGATACGTCTTCTACCCGGGGACCATATATTAAATTGATTTTTGCAACAGGGAGATGGCATTAGGGGCTTGCTCCGGCCACTCCGCGCATCGACCTGGTATTGCAGTACTTCCGGGAACGATGCACCCCACTTTGCCTGTGAAAAGAATAAAGTGTCCTGTGTCTATCCAGTTCTGCATGGCCGTTTCTTCTTTATGGAATTTATTTATTGTGCATAAATACACATTTTTCAGTTTTGTTTGTTTTCTCTCTCTTCATGTCACATCCCCATTCTTCATGTCACATTTGGAATCAGTAGGTAGCAGCTGCTGGGACAAACACAGGATGCCTGTATATACTGGAAGACAACCCACCCAAGGGACCCTCGCCGGTTCCTCTCAGGGTTGACCCCAGGCAAGGCGCCGTGAATCAGCCGTGCCTGTCCTAGGGAGACGCCCGGGCCTCTCGGGCCTACAACTCATACTTACCTGGCAGGGGCGATACCATGATCACCAAGGTGGCTCACCCAGGGCGAGGCTCGTCCATTGCACTCCGGATGTGCTGACCCCTGTGAATTCCCCAAATGTGGGAATCTCAACTGCATAATTTCTGGTAGTGGGGGACTGCGTTCGCGCTCTCTCCTGGTCAGTTGTGAAAAGCAACAGTTCAGTTCAGCCGAGACGCCGCCTGCGCGTCTCAATAAGCTCTGCCTGCGCATTTTAACTAGCTCCAACTCAGGCCATGCTACTTTGAACCATTAGCGGGCGTCGCAGCCCAGGAAGCCCCCACTGCTCTCCGGCTGGCAGCTCGCCATCGCTTCTAGGCGTTTTGGCTAAGATCAAGTGTAGTATCTGTTCTTATCAGTTTAATATCTGATACGTCCTCTACCCGGGGACCATATATTAAATTGATTTTTGCAACAGGGAGATGGCATTAGGGGCTTGCTCCGGCCACTCCGCGCATCGGCCTGGTATTGCAGTACTTCCGGGAACGGTGCACCCCACTTTGCCTGTGAAAAGAATAAAGTGTCCTGTGTCTATCCAGTTCTGCATGGCCGTTTCTTCTTTATGGTATTTATTTATTGTGCATAAATACACATTTTTCAGTTTTGTTTGTTTTCTCTCTCTTCATGTCACATCCCCATTCTTCATGTCACATTTGGAATCAGTAGGTAGCAGCTGCTGGGACAAACACAGGATGCCTGTATATACTGGAAGACAACCCACCCAAGGGACCCTCGCCGGTTCCTCTCAGGGTTGACCCCAGGCAAGGCGCCGTGAATCAGCCGTGCCTGTCCTAGGGAGACGTCCGGGCCTCTCGGGCCTACAACTCATACTTACCTGGCAGGGGCGATACCATGATCACCAAGGTGGTTCACCCAGGGCGAGGCTCGTCCATTGCACTCCGGATGTGCTGACCCCTGTGAATTCCCCAAATGTGGGAATCTCAACTGCATAATTTCTGGTAGTGGGGGACTGCGTTCGCGCTCTCCCCTGGTCAGTTGTGAAAAGCAACAGTTCAGTTCAGCCGAGACGCCGCCTGCGCATCTCAATTAGCTCTGCCTGCGCATTTTAACTAGCTCCAACTCAGGCCATGCTACTTTGAACCGTTAGCGGGCGTCGCAGCCCAGGAAGCCCCCACTGCTCTCCGGCTGGCAGCTCGCCATCGCTTCTCGGCCTTTTGGCTAAGATCAAGTGTAGTATCTGTTCTTATCAGTTTAATATCTGATACGTCTTCTACCCGGGGACCATATATTAAATTGATTTTTGCAACAGGGAGATGGCATTAGGGGCTTGCTCCGGCCACTCCGCGCATCGACCTGGTATTGCAGTACTTCCGGGAACGGTGCACCCCACTTTGCCTGTGAAAAGAATAAAGTGTCCTGTGTCTATCCAGTTCTGCATGGCCGTTTCTTCTTTATGGAATTTATTTATTGTGCATAAATACACATTTTTCAGTTTTGTTTGTTTTCTCTCTCTTCATGTCACATCCCCATTCTTCATGTCACATTTGGAATCAGTAGGTAGCAGCTGCTGGGACAAACACAGGATGCCTGTATATACTGGAAGACAACCCACCCAAGGGACCCTCGCCGGTTCCTCTCAGGGTTGACCCCAGGCAAGGCGCCGTGAATCAGCCGTGCCTGTCCTAGGGAGACGCCCGGGCCTCTCGGGCCTACAACTCATACTTACCTGGCAGGGGCGATACCATGATCACCAAGGTGGTTCACCCAGGGCGAGGCTCGTCCATTGCACTCCGGATGTGCTGACCCCTGTGAATTCCCCAAATGTGGGAATCTCAACTGCATAATTTCTGGTAGTGGGGGACTGCGTTCGCGCTCTCCCCTGGTCAGTTGTGAAAAGCAACAGTTCAGTTCAGCCGAGACGCCGCCTGCGCATCTCAATTAGCTCTGCCTGCGCATTTTAACTAGCTCCAACTCAGGCCATGCTACTTTGAACCGTTAGCGGGCGTCGCAGCCCAGGAAGCCCCCACTGCTCTCCGGCTGGCAGCTCGCCATCGCTTCTCGGCCTTTTGGCTAAGATCAAGTGTAGTATCTGTTCTTATCAGTTTAATATCTGATACGTCTTCTACCCGGGGACCATATATTAAATTGATTTTTGCAACAGGGAGATGGCATTAGGGGCTTGCTCCGGCCACTCCGCGCATCGACCTGGTATTGCAGTACTTCCGGGAACGGTGCACCCCACTTTGCCTGTGAAAAGAATAAAGTGTCCTGTGTCTATCCAGTTCTGCATGGCCGTTTCTTCTTTATGGTATTTATTTATTGTGCATAAATACACATTTTTCAGTTTTGTTTGTTTTCTCTCTCTTCATGTCACATCCCCATTCTTCATGTCACATTTGGAATCAGTAGGTAGCAGCTGCTGGGACAAACACAGGATGCCTGTATATACTGGAAGACAACCCACCCAAGGGACCCTCGCCGGTTCCTCTCAGGGTTGACCCCAGGCAAGGCGCCGTGAATCAGCCGTGCCTGTCCTAGGGAGACGCCCGGGCCTCTCGGGCCTACAACTCATACTTACCTGGCAGGGGCGATACCATGATCACCAAGGTGGTTCACCCAGGGCGAGGCTCGTCCATTGCACTCCGGATGTGCTGACCCCTGTGAATTCCTCAAATGTGGGAATCTCAACTGCATAATTTCTGGTAGTGGGGGACTGCGTTCGCGCTCTCCCCTGGTCAGTTGTGAAAAGCAACAGTTCAGTTCAGCCGAGACGCCGCCTGCGCATCTCAATTAGCTCTGCCTGCGCATTTTAACTAGCTCCAACTCAGGCCATGCTACTTTGAACCGTTAGCGGGCGTCGCAGCCCAGGAAGCCCCCACTGCTCTCCGGCTGGCAGCTCGCCATCGCTTCTCGGCCTTTTGGCTAAGATCAAGTGTAGTATCTGTTCTTATCAGTTTAATATCTGATACGTCTTCTACCCGGGGACCATATATTAAATTGATTTTTGCAACAGGGAGATGGCATTAGGGGCTTGCTCCGGCCACTCCGCGCATCGACCTGGTATTGCAGTACTTCCGGGAACGATGCACCCCACTTTGCCTGTGAAAAGAATAAAGTGTCCTGTGTCTATCCAGTTCTGCATGGCCGTTTCTTCTTTATGGAATTTATTTATTGTGCATAAATACACATTTTTCAGTTTTGTTTGTTTTCTCTCTCTTCATGTCACATCCCCATTCTTCATGTCACATTTGGAATCAGTAGGTAGCAGCTGCTGGGACAAATACAGGATGCCTGTATATACTGGAAGACAACCCACCCAAGGGACCCTCGCCGGTTCCTCTCAGGGTTGACCCCAGGCAAGGCGCCGTGAATCAGCCGTGCCTGTCCTAGGGAGACGCCCGGGCCTCTCGGGCCTACAACTCATACTTACCTGGCAGGGGCGATACCATGATCACCAAGGTGGTTCACCCAGGGCGAGGCTCGTCCATTGCACTCCGGATGTGCTGACCCCTGTGAATTCCTCAAATGTGGGAATCTCAACTGCATAATTTCTGGTAGTGGGGGACTGCGTTCGCGCTCTCCCCTGGTCAGTTGTGAAAAGCAACAGTTCAGTTCAGCCGAGACGCCGCCTGCGCATCTCAATTAGCTCTGCCTGCGCATTTTAACTAGCTCCAACTCAGGCCATGCTACTTTGAACCGTTAGCGGGCGTCGCAGCCCAGGAAGCCCCCACTGCTCTCCGGCTGGCAGCTCGCCATCGCTTCTCGGCCTTTTGGCTAAGATCAAGTGTAGTATCTGTTCTTATCAGTTTAAT
The DNA here is from genome assembly GCA_020698575.1 of Bostrychus sinensis. NCBI lineage: Eukaryota > Metazoa > Chordata > Actinopteri > Gobiiformes > Eleotridae > Bostrychus > Bostrychus sinensis. The sequence goes on from CM036242.1 coordinate 38,754,594, forward strand.
ATCTGATACGTCTTCTACCCGGGGACCATATATTAAATTGATTTTTGCAACAGGGAGATGGCATTAGGGGCTTGCTCCGGCCACTCCGCGCATCGACCTGGTATTGCAGTACTTCCGGGAACGATGCACCCCACTTTGCCTGTGAAAAGAATAAAGTGTCCTGTGTCTATCCAGTTCTGCATGGCCGTTTCTTCTTTATGGAATTTATTTATTGTGCATAAATACACATTTTTCAGTTTTGTTTGTTTTCTCTCTCTTCATGTCACATCCCCATTCTTCATGTCACATTTGGAATCAGTAGGTAGCAGCTGCTGGGACAAATACAGGATGCCTGTATATACTGGAAGACAACCCACCCAAGGGACCCTCGCCGGTTCCTCTCAGGGTTGACCCCAGGCAAGGCGCCGTGAATCAGCCGTGCCTGTCCTAGGGAGACGCCCGGGCCTCTCGGGCCTACAACTCATACTTACCTGGCAGGGGCGATACCATGATCACCAAGGTGGTTCACCCAGGGCGAGGCTCGTCCATTGCACTCCGGATGTGCTGACCCCTGTGAATTCCTCAAATGTGGGAATCTCAACTGCATAATTTCTGGTAGTGGGGGACTGCGTTCGCGCTCTCCCCTGGTCAGTTGTGAAAAGCAACAGTTCAGTTCAGCCGAGACGCCGCCTGCGCATCTCAATTAGCTCTGCCTGCGCATTTTAACTAGCTCCAACTCAGGCCATGCTACTTTGAACCGTTAGCGGGCGTCGCAGCCCAGGAAGCCCCCACTGCTCTCCGGCTGGCAGCTCGCCATCGCTTCTCGGCCTTTTGGCTGAGATCAAGTGTAGTATCTGTTCTTATCAGTTTAATATCTGATACGTCTTCTACCCGGGGACCATATATTAAATTGATTTTTGCAACAGGGAGATGGCATTAGGGGCTTTCTCCTGCCACTCCATGCGTCGACCTGGTATTGCAGTACTTCTGGGAACGGTGCACTCCAGTTTGACTGTAAAAAGAAAAATTTGTCATATCCTTCAAGTGAAGTTGGGAGTGTCAGTCCATCAGCTTGAGTATCTTTTTGCCATGCCTGGAAAGAAGCACTTTGAGGTTGTTTTTACAATCTTCAAGAACATGGAGACCTCCCTCAAGAGTTATGAAGACAAGAAAACAAGTGATGTCATTCTTCAAAGGCTAAAATTGACTCCCCTTATTGAGGTAGATAGAAGATTTGTATATGTAGTTATCTTTCCAGGAAAAGTCAGGCTGGAAGACATTATGACCTGGGCCTCGCATTACTGGAAGTGAAGCTAAAGAGAGAGAATGGCAAAACAAAACACCTGCCGAAATTTATTCAACTAGGTGTATACAGAGGCTCTGTTTTTTATGAAGGCCAGCCAAAGCTGTGCAGAAAATGCGGCAGCTCTGACCATCTTGCCGCCACCTGCTCACGATCACGCTACAACTGAATGTCAAATGAAATGAAATGTAGTGTGTGCCAATCAAGAAGTCATATATTCAAGGACTGTCCTTTAGCCTATGCTAACAAACTAAAGATGTCAAATGGAGGAGGGTCAGCACAAGCAGATGGAGTGCAGTCAAACCAACAAGACCTTGAAGATTATGAACCCGGAGAGAGCCTGAAGCAGTCTAGGACCACAGAAAGTGGTCTTGGGGAAATAGCTCAGGGCCTCTGGATGAGGACTGTCCAGACACATATATAACATATATACATATATATAATAGAGTAGAGCAGCGTATCTCCAGAGGGACATTAGAACAGCCAGTAAACCAGGAGGAGAGACTGGGAGACAAACTTCAGGTTCTTGATTGGAGCGCCAATCCTGCAGAGTAGCAGGAGGATTGCTTCCTCGCCTTGCCCCCCTCAGCAGAGCAGAGGAAAGACCAGATGCCAACGAAGGAGACACTGAAAAACTTACAGGAAGCAGAGAATCTGTGGGATGATCTGTTGGCTGTCCTTCCGCCATCATCACCCTGCAAGTGCTAAGAACTGCTTATTCCTCCAGAACAGCAGGCATCATCTGCAGGAGCTCAGACCGACAACAGTTCAAGAAAACGACTCAACAACTCACCTGTATCCAGAGGGTCCTCGGTTGCATCTTCTCCAGGAACACCCATACCGGTTTGGAGGGATCCTTTACCGGCACATGACCCATTCTGGAACGGGAGGACGTTGCAGCCTTCTCAGGGACCCATATTTACAACCAAGATGTGAGCCATTTAGGGCCCACACTGAAATGCTGGCTGGGGTTTTACTGTTACTGTTGGTTATTCAGCTTGGTTTATATTAATATGACAGTTGTGGTGGTAAAACACCCTTAAACATTGACAGAACAGCTGATTTAGATTTACTACAGATCACTTGGTATAATGATGAAAATACTGAGTTAGTTGTCATGATTTCTTGATTATTACTACATGTGTACAATGTTGGTTTAAATAAAATATGTCGGTCATAAAAAGGGCTAGACCAGTGTTTCCCAACCAGGGGTACGAGGACCCCTAGGGGTATGTGAGCACTTTGCAGGGGGTACTTGGAATTATTTTCCAAGATATTTCCAAGATGAAAAACATTTGCCATCTTTCTGAACAATTTAAACTTATGAAAGACAAACTCAAGCGACGAAAAGGAGTCTGCTGAAGAATATTATTAGAATATATTTTGTTAAATGTTTTTTTTTTTTTTTTTAGGTTTTGAATAGCAAAGAGTTATTTATTTTTTAGTAAATTTTTATGTGTTTAATTTTTTTTAATTTGTTTTAAAAAAATAGTAAAATACATCTAAGATTAGGAGTTTATATTGTTATATTATTTTATTTCAAAGGCAGGCAGATTATTACATATTTAATTTTGAATTTGAGTTCACAGAAAAATGCAAAAGAATTAGCATTTGCAATAAATTAAGTATAAAATGTACCAACAAACACAGATGTTTTAAGAATTATCAGCACGAGTGTGGGAGTGATGATATGACAAAAAAGCCCAGGGGGTACATGAGACAAAAAAAAAAGTCGGGAACCACTGGTCTAGACTGTAGTTTGTTGGTGAGTTAGTTGTTGCCTGTACAGGAATCTTAAAGGCTATGGCGCCCTCTGTTGGTACATAAATGAAACTATGAAAAGACTAAATTGTAACTCAGTTTAACAGAGCTTTTACTGAACAGAATACAGATGATTACTTGTGCATGCATGAATGAAACAAAACACAACTCCAGGTATGTTTTTGATGAGGGAGCCATATTATAACATGGTAGAAAGCTCAAAAAAGTAGTTTTTAAGGGACATTAACTGCATTTTCTACTACATTTTAATTCATTGATGTAAGGCACACGCTGTTGCGACGAAGCAGAATTTGATCTTTAATACTAGAGTAAAAAGAACAGAAGTAAATGTATTTTTTTTACATGTATCTGTTTGAAGAACTTAAGCAATAAAAGTCAGAATAATATTTACAGATATGAATAAGTTAAATAATAATAAAAATGACATCTTGCAACAATGCAACAAAGAAAACTGCTCTGGTACTATTTACACCAAACCTTACCTTTAGTTTACTTTTGAAGAGTAAATAAAATACTGGTTCAGCAATATCTGAACAGCTGAAAGGTCCATTACCATTAACTCTAATGCTTATAAAACAAATGTGGCAAATAAATATTTTCTGTTGCAATGGCATGCTTTTGTCAACAGAATAAACGCCTGAAAAGTTGTGTGTAAAACTAGTTTTATGCTTTACTATATGCATATTTGGCCACATACAAGTATGACAACTGAGCAGGGCCGCATTTCTAAATTCATTACAGTATACACGTATGTTTAGCATGGAAAAAAAAAACTATCCTTATCCTAATCCAAAGGAACATCCTAATAATACACAATACAGTCTTTGGATTACACTGAGAAGACTCTAGAGCCTGCCATAGTCAAAAGTCTTTACTCAACTACACTATAATGAGCTTCGCATTGGTTAACTCTGAATGGCCTGTTGCACTGAATAGGGCCATTGTCACTTGATGCTGATATCTGCTCCGTAAGAGTTGCTCAATCTTCATAGCATTTTGGAGTTGGAGGAAGATGAGTTCTTGGCTGTCCAATACTTCTGAGAGACACTCGATTAAAGCGAAGTGAAAAGTCCCAAGAAACCTCAGTGCCAGAAAAGAGGTGGTACAATGCTCAGAGATTAGTAAAACACAAAAAAGCCATTTGCTATCTCTGCTTTGTACAAAATTTTGGGTCTTATAAGTTATAATTGTGTCTCAGTTTTTTAAGCTGCTGTTACCTGAAAAAGATTCAACTGAGGGCTACGTCTTTTACAGAATAAAAGACTGACAAACATAAAAGATGTTTTAACACCTAAACATATCTCAAATAAAAAAAGTCAACATTTTACACAAGTTACTTGTAATGATTCCACCAAGAAATAACATGGTCTGACATTTCCACATGTAATGTTTGACAAATAGAAGTGTAACAGCTTTCTTTTTTCCTGTGATGTGACATGAAATTACTGAACGATATTGCAATGTTTGTTTTTATGAGAAAAACATAACATTTAACTCATAAAAACAATTTTTACCTCTTGTAAAAACAGAATTAATTTTACTCATAAAAAATGTTTTTTTTTTTTTTTTCCATCAAATCAGTAACTTTTTTTTCAAGTGAATGCAATATGCTTCCTTATGGGGACATAAACAAAAATTATTTCAAAAAATCCTTGTATAGTGCATTGTTCAATTATGGATTATGTCTAGCTCTTGTAGCACTCTCACGCCACAGGACATTTTGGAGGTTAATGCGATTAATAAACATAAATAAATAATGTAACAAAATAAGGCATAAAAATAGTCACGTTTCCCTTGTTGATATAATTACAGAGAAGAAAAAAGGATAATTTAACAACTATTTTCAATTGATTACAAAAAAATTTGGTGTCTGTGTCTTTGTGCTTGGTCTGTCTTATTTATAGTCAGACACAGTTTTCATATGGACACAGTTATATAGCCTTCATTGGGCTCATCAGTCACAGCAGCCTGGACTGACAAAAGCTCCACTTGAGCACCACCAACACCAGGCTTTTCCTGCTCCGTGTGTGACTTCAGGTGTTTCTTCAGACTGCGCCTCTGTGAAAAGCACCTCTCACAGAACGGACAGCTGAAAGGTTTCTCTCCGCTGTGCGTCCTCATGTGGGCCTCCAAACTCGCCTGTTGTTTAAATCTCGCGTCACAGTCTGTGCAGCCGAACGGTCTTTCCCCCGAGTGAACGGTCATGTGTGTGGTGAGAGTCTTTGTGCATCTAAAGCGCATGTTACAAACTGAACAAGGGAAAGGCTTTTCGCCGGTGTGAACTCTCAGATGCTGCCGAACGTTGCTTTTGTTCGAAAAACTTCTTGAGCAGAACGGGCAGCTGAAAGGTTTCTCCCCGGTGTGGATTCTCATGTGCGCTGTGAGGTGAGGTTTCTGCTGAAAAGCCTTTCTGACAAACTGAACACTTGAATGGTTTCTGCTCTTTATGAGTTAAAATGTGTCTGAATAAAGACGGTTTATGGAGATATCCCTTCCCACATTCAGCGCATTTGTGTAGTTTAGTTGTCTTTACCATATCAGTAACAGAGGAGTCATGAAGTAGCATTTTGTCATTGCTATCCACTAAACCTGCAATGTCAGAATAGGAAAATGCTTGTGGGCGTATAGTTTGGGCTGCCCCTTCTAAATTTGTGTCTATAATGAAAATTGCATTACTGCTGTGTCCTTCACTTTCCATCTGCACAGTTGAGCTACTGCTTGGAGATACCCATTTCCGAGTCCAGTCTTCTGAGTGCTCAATGTCCAAAGAGCTATCTGTTTGTTCATCACTGTCTCCATTATTTTCCACTCCTTTCTCCATGGTCTGATGAAGCACAGATGACATGTCTTCTTTTTCGCCAATTTTCACAGAGACAACAGTGAACGGGAGCTGCTCTTCCTCCTGTTTGATGCACAGGTCTGGGTCCTCTTTAATATAGATGGACTCTGGGTTTTCCGGCTCTAAAGGACTGATGTTTTTTTGACATGTTGATACAACCTGGATGCCTGCAGGACAGAAAAACAGAAGAAACACAAAGACAAGTCAGTTCAATTTGATTCTGTTCAATAGATTTTCATACATAGAGTGATCATGCATAACATGGCCACTGTGATGCACTGCGTATTCTGGATCCTTTCTATCAGAACCAGCATCAACTTGTGCAGAAATTTGATCTACAGAAGCTCGTCTGTTGCCAGTTCACCTCTGTTCCTTTCTTGAACCACTTTTGATAAACCCTGACCACTGTAGACTGGCAACACCCCACAAGAGCTTCAGTTTTGGAGATGCTCTGACGCAGTCTAGCCATCAAATTGGCCCTCGTCAAACTCACTCAAATCCTTATGCTGGCCCATTTTTTCTACACATCAAGACTGAGGACACAACATTCACTTGCTTCTTCCCAAACACTAACAGGTGCTGTGATGAAGAGATAATATGTGTTAATTGCTTCACCTGTCAGTGGTCATAATGTTATGTGTGATCAGTGTACAACTGGAAAAAGATGGACAAAAGTTATATTACTCAGAGCCATTTAGTTCATATCTCTTTACAGTGTCTGGCATAACCGTTACCATCATTCATAGCCATAGTGGAGATAATTAACTTGAAAGTTGAAGCAGTATCCTTGGTCCAAGGTTGGTCCATTAGAAATATGACCAAAATCACTTTTACTTGAGAGATATTTGTCCATTAATGTCCTCCAATTTAGGAAATGCTCTGCCCCAGTCTAGCCATCAATTTGGCTCTTGTCAAACTTTCCCAAATCCTTCCGCTCCTTACTAATTTTTCCTTCTAAAGCTACAGACAAACTACAAGATTTCTGGCCAGATTTTACCCAGGATTCACAGTTGGGGAGAGTCTACACAGTCAGCTCTCGATGGAGACAGTGAACATGGTTAGCTGACTGAGAAGTGTGTGAGGAGTAAAGACAAGTGTGTGGGAGGAAGAGACCGACCATTCCTTAGCTGCAGTCAATAAAACATGTTTGGATTTTAAAGCCAACTCGAGACAGAGTCATGTAGTGTGTACTGATTACCGACCTGCAAGAGTTTGAGTTGTTTTGACAAATCCTGTAGTGTGTGAACCCTCGTCAGGCGCAGGCATTAAGCGTGTGATCCCCAGTCTTTCAGTCATCACATAAAAATCTGCTGAAACCAGTCTGTGTGTATTACAAATAGGTAACAACTCTGAAAGTTGCATAGTGTGTCCCTAGCATAACACATCAACTCTGAGGACAAAATATTCACTTGCCGCCTAATATATATCCACCCACTAACAGGTGCCATGATGAAGAGATAATCTGTTACTCAGTTCACCTGTCATTGGTCATAATGTTATGCTGACATACAGAGCCTGTGTCATTGCTCCAGTCTGTTTCTTTAAAGTCGAAGTGAGCTGACCTACAGATCTCTTATACAACAGGCTGACCAGATTCTTAGACCCAAAAACTGGGACACTTATTTTTTTCCACTAGTCATGGGGCATTTTACAAAAAGCTTCTGAAATCCATGCAATTTTGATGCTAAGGCTTATGGTTTAAATTTGAATGGTAAATTATTAGTAAAAAATAATGGCATCTTTTAATGGGGATAACTGGGACATGGTTTGTTCAAAATTGGAACATATGAGGTTTTTTTTTTTTTTTTTTTTTTTATAGCTATGTGGGACATGAAACTGGGACTGTCCCAATTAAATAGGAACGTCTGGTCACCCTTGCCTGGTGAAATTTAAGACCATTTTAAGAATTTTTAATGCCAATTGCAGTGAAATTTAATGCCAGCATCTTCAACAACTGAACAAAAATCTGTGGGTCATTCCATGTCAAATCAACCAATTTCAGAAAAAAATCCCACTTGATCATCTTGGATTTGCTTCGAACTTTGTGTGATTATTGTGTATGTCACCAGGAGCATGTGTGCAGAATTTGGAGATAGTATCTTTTTTAGTTTGTGAGATAATAAAAAGTGGGCATGTCAGGCCAAAATCAGGACTTCTGTAATATTTCAAACTTCTACAACCCATAACGTCTAAACAGTTTGTGTAAGATGAATGAAATTTTCAGGTTTTGTTCTTCACTCTGAACCATTTAACCTGCATACTTCTCTCTGTAACTCAAGTGTTTTTTTGTTTTTTGTTTTTTTAAGTCTAATACAGATGAAACCAGCGCTGCTTGAAAAAAAAAATCATGAAAAATGAATGATGCATTTCAATGATAATATTTCTTCAATAAATATTTTTTGTTGTGGTGGTGACTCTACTTTTTGTAATATTACCATAATGTTTTGACAAATTTTAAGACCTACATGAACAAACTGTAATACCTATACATAATATTTAATACTCTTAAGGCCTTGATTTTGACAAGATCATATGCAATACCTTTTTAATGCTTTCGGGACCTTGGGGGATCCCTAATCAAACAACAGACAACGCTTTTAATTGGCTCAAGTTTATTAGTAGCCCTTGTTTAGCAAATTTGTGCAACGTTATAAAAGCATCCTTGTTGTTTGGCCTGCGTCGTAAGTATTGGAGACAACGCGCAACAAGATTCACTACTAGCTAATACTTTAGCAAATCGCGGGCCATTTGAACATAGTCTTTGGAGTAAATAATAGTGTCCACACCTGCTCGATGGGACGCAGCTGGATCCTCGGACACAGGCCCCAGTGGCTGTGGTTGTGGTCGTCTGTTATTCCGTCCCTTTGAGCGAAACACCTCCTCCTCGTATTCCGCTATGGTCCTCTCGAAAAGCTCAAATATCTCCTCGGCCACCGCGGTCAGCCGCTCGTTCACCAGAGCCCTCAGCTTCTGGCCTTTGGACATTTTCACAAACTGCCTCTGCACTATTACCTCCATGCAGACACGAAACGGCCGCTTAATGTATGCAATCTCTACGCTCTTCCGTGCTATTGTCACTGTTAGCTAATCAAACATGATGAGGTTTTCTTCTGCGCAGACGTGGAGATGTCTTGAGGAGCGTTAGCGCCATCTGCTGCTCAGAATTACAATGCTTTTACTGTCTATGCATGAACTTAAGCCACTTTTTCATAAACATTGTAAAAGACAGCGGTGGAAGAAGTAATCAGTCTTTACTCAAGTGCCTAAAAGTAAAAGTATCACATGAAAATTTCCACTTAAGTAAAAGTATAAAATGACTTACATTCAAATGTACTTGTGAGTAAAAAAGTAAAAGTATTTTGCACAGATTCAAAAACGAATGAATGTGTTAAATGTGAGGAATTTTGCTGAAAAACTGTGCGGCAAACTAAAGGTTAACCGGGGCAATAGAAGAGACTGAATCTGTCAGTGAGGTTTTTCTGAAGAGTAACTGCATCTTTTATACTAATGTACTGTGTCTTGTTTTTTAATAATAGATACTTGTTCCTTCACTGATTCATCATGGGTAATGTGGGTTGCTGAAGCCTCCTCTAGCAACTATGGGCCTTAGGAGGGGTACAACCTGGACAATGGCCACTTTGTCACAGGAATGTCACAGAGACACACACAGAGAGACATTCACTCTTACATTCATTTACTATGGGAGTGGTGGAAGAAGTACTCTTCTTTACTTAAATAAAGTACAGATAAATGTGCAAAAACTTACTCAATTAAAAGTAAAAGTATCATCTTAAAATCTCTACTTAAGTAAAAGTATAAAAGTACTTACTTTTAAAAGGGCTTGCAAGTAAAAAGGTAAAAGTATTTCTCACAGACTTGACAGCTAATAAATGTGTTAAATGTGAGGGATTTTGCTGATTCCAGATGAAATGAATAAACTGGTGCAGTAGAAGAGACTGAATCTGTCTCTGAGCTCTTTATTATTCTGATGTTTCTAAAAAAAAGTACTACTTTACTGCATCTGTTATATTTAAGTACTGTGTGTCTACAATGAGGGCAGGACAAAAATACAGGATTTTAGATCAAAATTCAAAATACTTTGTACTTTTAATCAACTCTTAAATGTAGTGGTGTAAAAAGTACTGATACTTGTTTTAAAATGCGGTGAAGTAAAAGTACTCCTTGTAAAATCTACTTAAGTAACTCAGTACTTTTACTTCATTACATTCCACCACTGACTAGGGGCAGTTTTGAGTTACTAATTCAGCTGTGTGAAGGCTTACAGTATTGCAGAAATGCTCACAATAACAAAACATATTCTCTATATTAATATTATGATATTTCAAAATATTACATAAACTCAAAGACTTTTTAATGAGGGCTTAGAAATGTGAATATCACTGACTTCACTGACCTGCTGTTGTATTTATAATGTTATATTGTCTGATTGTACCGTCTTTTATACTGTGTTGTGTTTTGCTTTGTGTAAAAACCTAACTAGGGACAGGCATTGATTATTAGTCTTGGGTAAAATGCCGCAGAGTATGACATAAGTTCATGAAACATGCTTGTCCCTATCAAATAAATACAAATAAATAAATATTAAGGCTAAATATGGCGCATGGGATCATGGTCTATGTAGTTCACTCTGCTTTTTACCATTTTACGGCAACAAAACAATGCATTTACCATTTGCTACACCTAACACATGCAGACTCCACTAAGATCCCATCCAGCATTTCCATGTGGGCCCTATATGGGTCACATCTTGGCTACAAATACTGGGTTCCATGTTGGGCCCACCTGTGTTTGCCCATATTCCCAGTGTGTTCCTCTGTAGTGCCCCCTACAGTACAATACTGTAAAAACAACACATTCTTTAAGTTGTTTAGAGACCATGAGTCACATTAACATGGCACATATAGGGGTGCACTCTTCACTTTTTTTAAAGATTAGAAAGTTTTCTCCCTCTTGAAGCAGTTTGCATTAGGTTTCATGAACACATAAGTGATGTGTGGGTACATCTGTAAAGTTCTGAAATGTGGCTATTTTAATTTATGTTTAGTTGATGCTGGAGTCATGCGTGGAACTGTTCTGCTGACTCATGGTTGGACCATGACTGATGTGGACATGGCCCTAAAAGAGACGGAGTGTGTACAGGGCAGAAAATTCTCTAGAGACAGACTGCTGTATGGTTCCCGCAGTTAAAGCTGTCAAATCTTGGTTTTAGCAGTCACTAACTCATGTACCAGAATATATATTTGATGATTTATTTATGTAATAACTTCTTAGCAATTGAAATGGTTTGATTTACACAACAAATTTCGTTATATGTCTGCATACATCTGAACAAAAACTACCAATTTTATCTTTATAAAAAAAAAAAAAAGTACTCACACAAGTTTGACAGATGCCTCAACTCCAAAACAATAAAGAGTAAAGAGTGCACCCTGATATCTGCCATGTTAATGTGACTCACGGTCTCTAAACAACTTAAATAATGTGTTTTTACAGTGCTGTACTGTAGGGGGCACTACAGACAAACACAGGGTATATGGGAATATGGGCAAACACAGGTGGGCCCAACATGGAACCCATGGACAAACCCACATGGGACCCATATTTGTAGCTAAGATGTGACCCATATAGGGCCCATATAGAAATGCTGGCTGGGGAGAGCTTGTCCGAGGATTGCACCAACAACCTCCTTGGTGAGAGGCAGGACCACACTGTTGCCTCAGTACAGAACTATTATAGTATATAACAAAGATAAAGTAACTCCAAATAGGGACAGGATAAATGTAATGTAGTATATGGTATAACATAGTCTTTCTCTCTATGGAGATCTACATTTGAATTGCAAACAGAGCAGAGGGCATTGTGATATGAAGCCTGCTTATATCTACAGCTGGCCCTTTTGTAGAGAATGACAACCTTTTTTTTTCATGTCCACTTGTCTGACTTGAACTTGTTTAATTCAATAGGAGCAGGGCCACAAAAGTTCACAAATGAAACAAGTAAACAAGTAATCACTGGGATTAACTACATTTGTTCCAGCTGTACACCAACTACGTTTGCAAAAAGTTCTGTACACGGAGATATAAATTGAGATAAAAAGTAATTTTATTGTCACCAATCATAAAAATACAAGTATTGTTTTGTTACATTAAAGCCCTCAGAGGGGAATTTTCAAACACTTCTCACAAAAGAATAAAATGACTCACACAGACTCACTCTAAGCCGAGGGCTGTTGGCTTTATCCATAACCCACAATAAATGTAATGTTTCTGGTTTAAAATATGACACGATGCAATGAGTTCAGTTAATCGACAGCTGAGATGTTTGGACAGTGACAGAACTGAAGACAGCAGCATCAAGGGAACCCAGTGTTTGGTGATGTCCAGTAAATAACAGTCAACTAAAGCTCCAAGTCTGAACTTTAATTTCATCTTCATTATTTAACATCAAATCAATTGTTGTAGTGTACATGTCTAAAATTCCTAAAATTGTGTCACTGTCCAGATATTTCTAAACCAATCTGTAAAACTGTGAAGCAAAAAGGACATAAAACAATACCACACACAATAATTTCTGATCCTCATTACTTTTCAATTTGATTTTTCATAACTTTTTTGTTTTTTGTAATGCTTTCAGCTCAAGGTTGACACCTCTGCTCTCTGGGACATTAGATTATCCTAAAAGTGTTTTTAAGTAAAAAGTAGACACAAATGAACTCTGGACTTTTCATTGGTTAGTTGCGCAGTCAGTATTTTTTTTTTTCCTTTCAGTTTTTGAATGTATGCAAAAAGATTTGTATTTCAAGCCAGTCCTCCCAGGTGTGCTGGTACAGTATAAAGTGCTTAAGTTGTGTTCTACATTTTACATTTAGCTGCATTCTGACTGGAAATAGTCTAAAGACCGTACCATATGGATATATATATTTTTTTAATCCTCTCTGTTTTAGGCTTGGGAGTGGCACAAAGTGTGACTGGAGTTTTTGGCTCCACAAACCAAAGACAGGGGGGACTATAACCATTTCAGTAACATTTCAGGGAGCACATTTTGTAAAATAGTCTAAATGGATTTAAAATGCACACAAAAAATTCATTCATTCACTTCATATGAAAGGAAAAAATGTTGCAATACCAGTCACTTGTTCCCTTGGTTTGGGAGGCAGTGTAGTGCAGTAGCTCAAAAGGAACAAAACAGCAACAATCACAAGGGATGTAACGATGCACCGTGAACCACCGCAAAAACAACAACAAACAAACAAACAAAAAAAACTCAGATTTGAATCAGCAGAGATAAAAATGAATCATGATGCAATTTTAAAACAGTGTCTTATTTGACAGATTTTCCTTCAAGGGGCCATATTATGCTTTTTCAGGCTTTTTAAAATATTTTTTTTTACGCCTTTGAAATAGTCCATCACGTTTTATAACTTAAATAATGTGTATGTACAGAAAATGTCTTTTGGGGGAGTTGTTACTTTGACTTTGCAAAGAAGGCTTGAGTGTCTGTCGCCCCCTGCTGGCAACGGTCGGTACTGGACAGAGCATAAAATGGCTATTAGCAACATGGAAATTGAAGCCGAGTGTTTTAAGATGATCAGAAGGGACGGCCTCAGCATACAGGAATACTCACACAAGCGTGAATGAAACAAAATACTACTCCAGGTCTGTTTTTAAGGTGCAAACATATAACATAATTAAAAAGTTAGGCTAAAAAAGTGGATTTTGCATAATAGGGACCTTGTATAACATTTTGGAATTTCAACCTTTTTTTTATTTCCAACATAATGCTTAATTATTATTACCTTTTTTAACAAGATAATTGACAAGCTCAGTTGAATAAGGGGACACAAATGATGCTTAAAAAAGATAAAAAATACTAACTGTACTACAGCTTACTGTTATGAATAAACGTCAAAAGAAAACTGTAAACTTAAAATCACGAATCACATCGTTACATCCCCACTGATTCGATTTCTGACTAGAAAAACATACATTCATGATGCGGTGGTTCACATAATTCAGATTTAATTCAATTTAATTTGATCAGTCTTTTAAAGGAAATTCAAACTTTATGTCTATTCTAACTAAATGATTCTTAAAATCTTTAAATCTATTGATCAATTCAAAGTCCTGCTTCCCCAAATGCATAATTTCTGTAGAAAATCATTAAAGTACACAATTTTGTCAGTAAAAAAGAAAACGCCTCAAAACAATCTGTGATGTTTCTCAATCATCAAGGTTTTGGCATTAAAAATAGTTAAAAAGATAGTTCTGTATTTTGTAAATGTGTCCTGGTCCTTAGGTAATGTATTATTATTATTATTAAGTGTTGCCTAAACTAATAAAAGTACAACTAAATTATATACCCATGGTGCTAAAAGACACGCGTTTTACTTTCAATGAAACTACTTTCCACATTATTCAAATTTTTTTTTAAGACGCACCCTTGTTGCAACTGACTTTTCCTAACCCGCCATTTAAGAATCACTTTCAGGAAATAGAGAACTATCCCTTTAAGGAGAAGGAATATGAAATTCAAAGGACACATACATACCTTAAATAAAAAATATCAACTAAAAAAAAAACCACATGATTCTTAATTTCCTTCAATAAAAATGAAAAGATCTTTATTTTATTTTATGGTCATACTCCCATGCCTTTCTCCCCTGGCAGCAGTTTTTCCTTTGCAGAATCCTGAGGTTCTTTTGGTGGCGTTTTCTTCATTTCGAGACTTTTAACCCACGTATAGGCCGACGAGCCGCCCAGAACCATCATATTACTGGTCCACCACAGCAGACTTTTGCTAGACGCATTATATACCACTGCAATGACCGTCTGTGCACACGCCTTAGCTGTCCCTGAAACGTTATGTGTAAGTGGACTTGTATATTTAATTTGCAAACCGGTGACGTATCCAATAGCGAAACCAAACACTCCCCCAAGGGTCATCATGCCCCAGAAGTTCAGGTCGGTGAGGCGGCTGAAGCTGGCGATGCGATTCAGCTCTCCAAATACGATGATGAGCGGGAGGAACAGTACGCAAGCGTTAATGTTGTTGTAATAGGACAGTTTCCAGATGTTTCCGTCCACAGAGGGCATGACTTTTTTGGTGTAGATTGCATTGAGGGAGACGAACGCGCTGGCCAGAACACCGTACATGACCCCAGTCCATGAGAGGGACCCGGCCAAGCCCTCCTGGTCAATGCCAAGCCAGAAACCACCTGCAAAGTGACAACAGAAGATGGTGAAGTCAAATTTAATTCACAACATTTTTTACCTTCTGAAAATAAACTCTATAGACGCACAGCAATATATTATAATGTGGAATAAGAATATTTTGTGGTGGCATGGGGGCAGAGTGGCGCTTGTTCTCCTCGCGTTACTGTGGGTTCCCTGTTCTTCCTCCCGCCGCTCAAAGACATGCACGTGTTAGGTGAATTGGTGACTCTAAAATGCCCCTAGTGAATGAATGTGAGAGTGAATGGTTGTCTTTCTGTGTATTAGTGCTGCACAATTAATCTAATCACAATTGCGATGTCACGCTGTGCGATTACGTAACCGCGTAAAAGACTGCGATTTGCGATTTAATGTAAACCAATGTGGAGTAAGGTGACGCCAAATAAGTTGTAGACACAGGACAAAACTCAGAGGCAAGTATTTCTTTGGGCACAGGAACACGAGCTGTTTATTGCCTGGCGCTCAGAGAACTGACAACAAGAGCGTGGGAAAAACATGAACCAAACAGGTTCAAAGTGAATGGCGCAGGCGCACTGTTAACACAACTCAGACACTCGCTTACAGCAGGTATGGTCACGTGACTACCCAGCAGCAAACAGTAGTGAAAGACATGGACACTGATGAGGAACATGAGAGAAAAGCAGAGTTGGTGGTGAAAAAAAATGCAACTTCTGTTGTATGGCGATACTTCGGATTCTGGTACAATGACAATGAACAGCAGTACGTGCTGTGTAAAACCTGCAAAGCTAAAGTCGCTACGTCCTGAGGTAATACGACCAATCTCTATCAACATTTTAGACAACACAGAGAAAAATACGACGAGTGCATGCAAATAAAAACCCCAAACAAGTAACGTAAAAGATAAAACTGAAAACCGCCTGAAAGAACCACAACGTACAATCACGGATACATTGGCAAGTACTACGCCACCTAACAGGTTTACGTAACTGCCAGCAGAAAGGCATTTAAGTTTATAATGACATTCTATTTGCAATTTGCAGAAATATCTTTATTTTCAAACTTATTTATTTTTTTATATTAAGTTATTTGGGAAAAAACAGTCTGTAATCTTTTTTTTTGTCTTGCATGTTTTGAGTTGAGAAATACACAAACTATATTCTCTGTGTTGTCCTTGATATTCAAGCAAGTACACTCATGACACCACTCATTTATAATATCGTAATTGCAATATTGTCCATAATAATCGCAATCGCACATTTTCATCAAATCGTGGAGTACTACTGTGTATATCTGTGTCAATCCTGCCACTATCCACTGTCCAGGATGTACCTACCTAAGGCCAATTGTTGCTGTGATTGGCAGTCACCCATGACCAGGAATAAGCAGAAGATAAAGACTAGTAGTTAGATCTTTATTTAGCCAAAACCTGTTGGCTACTTAATCACTCCCCCATTGCAGGGCTTTGTATTAGCTTGTCTGGTGGTTGCACTGATGTTTTCCATATTACAACTATCTTCTCAGTGTTTGTCTGTCTGGCTGGCCACTGTCCAGGGTGTACCCCACCTATAGTTGTTATAAATAATTGGAAAATGGGACAGTATGAACTTACACTGCAGGCTAAAAATCTCCTATTATATTTGAAAGAGATTTATTACATGCCGAGTTTAGAAAAAAAAAAAGACCTTGGAAGAAAAGGGTGGGGAACAGAAGAAGCAAGTTAAAACTGTAACATATAATTGTAACATTATTACTTCTTACTATACAACAGACAATATCTCAAAAGCATAGAAATACAGTAAGTAGCTTAAGCGTCATTTTACCTGTTCCCTGCAAATAAATAAATAAAATAAAAGCTTTTCTATGTCATAAAAAAGGAGATATAAGGGATCTCACGCAGCTTTTCACATTATAGACTAAGATGCATCAGCCACAGGCACACTTCATTAAATTTGCTGGAAGAAGTCTTTCCTTCAGTAGTCCAATTCAAAGTGAAATATTTCAGGCATTTATTTCTTTTAATTGTGATGATTATGGATTACAGTTTAATTATACATTTACAAATAAGTGCTTGCAAAATCAGACTACGTGTGCACAAAATAAATGTAATTTGTGTTTCACTCTAAATTGAACTACTAAAATAATTTACCTTGTCCACCATATTCTAAGTTACTGACGTGCGCATTCAATGTAAGGCAATGTTTCTTCATAATGACAAAATTTGAAAGTAGTTTACCAGTGGTTCTCAAACTGTGGGGCAGGTACCACTGGTAAGCTTCTTCTGGTGGGACTCGAGAGTTTTTTGCAGTTTAAGTTATGATTTAGTTTGGTTGGCGTTTACATTTGAGTTTTAAACCACTGCTTAGTCCTGAGCACACTTAAGTCCTTTATTTGACTTGGTTTAGTCCTAGTTTAGTCCTGGATTATAATAATAATAGATTAGACTTATATTGTGCTTTATATCCATTATTCATTCACTCTTCAGTCACAGTCAGTGGTGGTGAGCTACTTCTGTATAGACGTGGCCCCTTCCTTTGCCTACAGCCCCTCCGACCACCACCAAACACAGTCTTACACTTACACATTCATACAGGCAAGGTGGGTTAAGTGTCATGGCCAAGGACACAACGACAGTATGTAGAAACACCAACCTTGGGCGCACTGCTCTACCCACTGAGCTGAGAATCAGTTCTGGTTTAATTATGGTCAGGTTGAACCTGGTTTAGTCCAGCTTTAGACCTGCTTTAGATTAGGTTTAGTCCCAGTTTAGCCCTTGTTGAGTCCTTTAACAGATTTAGCCCTCGTTTAGACCTGGTTTAATCCTGTTTTAGATCAGGTTTAGCACTTGTTTAGACCTGGATTAATCCTGCTTTAGATCAGGTTTAGCACTTGTTTAGACCTGGATTAATCCTGCTTTAGATCAGGTTTAGCACTTGTTTAGACCTGGATTAATCCTGCTTTAGATCAGGTTTAGCACTTGTTTAGACCTGGATTAATCCTGTTTTAGATCAGGTTTAGCACTTGTTTAGACCTGGATTAATCCTGCTTTAGATCAGGTTTAGCACTTGTTTAGACCTGGATTAATCCTGTTTTAGGTCAGGTTTAGCACTTGTTTAGACCTGGATTAATCCTGCTTTAGATCAGGTTTAGCACTTGTTTAGACCTGGATTAATCCTGCTTTAGATCAGGTTTAGCACTTGTTTAGACCTGGATTAATCCTGCTTTAGATCAGGTTTAGCACTTGTTTAGACCTGGTTTAATCCTGTTTTAGATCAGGTTTAGCACTTGTTTAGACCTGGATTAATCCTGCTTTAGATCAGGTTTAGCACTTGTTTATACCTGGATTAATCCTGTTTTAGATCAGGTTTAGCCCT
This sequence comes from Bostrychus sinensis, assembly GCA_020698575.1. NCBI lineage: Eukaryota > Metazoa > Chordata > Actinopteri > Gobiiformes > Eleotridae > Bostrychus > Bostrychus sinensis. The sequence goes on from CM036242.1 coordinate 38,773,080, forward strand.
CGTTTAGACCTGGTTTAAGACTGTTTTAGATCAGGTTTAGCACTTGTTTAGACCTGGATTAATCCTGCTTTAGATCAGGTTTAGCACTTGTTTAGACCTGGATTAATCCTGTTTTAGATCAGGTTTAGCCCTCGTTTAGACCTGGTTTAATCCTGTTTTAGATCAGGTTTAGCACTTGTTTAGACCTGGATTAATCCTGCTTTAGATTATGTTTAGTTCTGGTATAGCCCTTGCTTACACCTGGTTTAGTCCTGCTTTAAATTAGGTTTAATTCTGGTTTAACCCTTGTTTAGTCCTGTTTTAGATTAGGTTTAATTCTGGTATAGCCCTTGTTTAGACCTGGTTTAGCCATAGTTTAGACCTGGTTTAGTCCTTACTAGCAATTATTATTAGCAATGCATTTTTCTGTGTTGATCTCTGTGATATCTCCGGATTTAGATCGAAGTTAGTCAGGATTCAGGTTTTAGTCCATTAAAAAAGAAAAAAAAAATCAGAATGCCAAATATTTTCTGAGGTGGTGACAATTTTGAGAACCACTGCGGTATAGAGTTACTTCCAGGTAAGTTAGGATCAAAAATAAGCAATAACAAATAAGTATTATGTGCTCTCATACCCAATATGACCCCGCAGCTGAGCAGGGCTTTGAACGAGGTGCTTTGTTTGAGGATGACATAGGATAGTAGCACATTGAAGACGGTGCTGAGCGACCTGCCCACGGTGTAAAAGGCCACTCCGACGTACTTCAGGCACATGTTGTTGAACGTGATCATGCTGATGAACACCACGGACAGAGGCAGGACCTCCCGGGACGTCTTCAGGTCGAACTTGAGCGACGGGAACTGCACCAGAGCGGGACACAGCGCGGACAGCAGCGGTAACAGCCAGCACAGCCCCACGGTCACCACGCACTGGTAGAAAGTGACGAAGAGCGGCGCGTCCAGCTCGCGGTCGTCCAGTAGATAGTTGTTGAGGAACACCATGGTTATGGAGATGAACCAGTAAAGTGCGACCACCGCGGCGATCCTCACGGCGCGGAACAGGAAGGTCTCTTCGCGTCCGTCCGAGTCCATCATCATCGTCGCTTCGGAGCCCGCCAGCGCCATTCTCAGGATACCGGAGCGCTTCAGCTGAGCCCTGTTCATAGCCAAACACAAACACGAGCATTTAGATGAAGTGGGAAAGGCGTCTACACTCCTCACTACCAGCTAATTTTATAGCGTTAGCATGACGCCTGCCTGGACTGACTGACTTCCGCCTGCGACCACAGCAACAACAACACTTCCGGTCAGGGTTGCCAGATCTCACTGACAGTTTCCAACCCAAACACAACTTTTGTTTTTTTACTTAAGTAAAAGTAAGGAGCAAACATTTACTCAAGTAAAAGTAAAAATAAGTAAGACAGGTAAGTATTATAAAACATTCAACTAAAGTAAAAGCATAAAATGACTTACTTTCAAATGTACTTGTGAGGAAAAAAGTAAAAGCATTTCACACAGATTCAAGTCCTAATAAATGTGTTACATGTGAAGGATTTTGCTGAGAAACTCAGCTGAAAACTAATGTTTAACTGGTGCAATAGAAGAGATGGAATCTGTTGGTGATTTTTCTGAAGAGTTCTACTTTACTGCTTTTTCTATACTTATGTACTTTTAAACCAAACTCAAAATACTTTTTACTTCAAACCAATTGAAAAAAAGTAGTGGAGTAAAAAGTATGGATACTTGCTCTAAAATGTAGTGAAGTAAAAGTAAAAGTACCCCTTGTAAAATTTACTCAAGTAACATACACAAAAATGAAAATTGTACATAAGTAACTAAGTCCTTTTACTTAGTTACATTACACCACAGCAGGGTTAAAAGCGTTATATGCAAGAAGAACACAAAACTTAAGAGCAGCACTACAGAAAGTCAACCAAAGGTTCCTCACCAAGAGTGCACTCAGACGACCAAAGCTTTCATGGTCAGGGCATCATAGAACCCAACCCACCCACCCATAAAAGTATGGAATACTAATGTGAAATGTGTGCAATCAAAGATGAATCACTCTTTTTTTTTAAAACAAATGAACAGATGAAACGAGTGGGAGGACACAGCAATTTATTGAAATGTGTATTACTCCTTTGTTTGCTCTAAAATTATGTCAATTTTGTTGGTAATTTCTCCAGAATATTTTCTAAAAACCTGTCAAATATTGTCAAAAGCAGCCCAAACTTTATAAACCAGCCCAATGTTATTTTTTTTCCAGCCCAAGGTGTTTAAAAGAAGCCCAATTTGGCAGAAACCAGCCCAATCTGGCAACACTGCTTCTGGTGTGCGCTCATTCAAAATAAAAGCACAAAACAACTTCAGTTCTACTGTGTTCTGCACTGATGTGAAAATAATATAGTAACTATACATACTTTCACTCCAGAAATTTACTTTAGAATTTTGGAAGTTTTTATTTATTTATTTATTTATTTATTTATTTTTTTAAACATACTTTAACTATTAGACGAGAAAATTGAGCTTAAGGAAAAACATACTTCTAGTATATTTTTAAGCAATGTCTAAATGAATAAAATTTGAATGACCTTGGGGGCAGAGTGGGTAGTGTGGCAGTTAGTAGCAATAGTAATAGTGGTAATAATAGTAGCATCAGCACAGTTAGTAGCAGCAGTAGTAGTAAAGAAAGGATGCTCTCAAATATATATATATATACACACAAACACAACACATTACATATAACACATTTTTAGGTGCAAAGAAACTTGATGTTGAAATGAAATCAAAGTTTAGTCTTTGGCTTGGTAACAGCAAGCCATTGCAAAAATCTAACTGGTGACTCAGTCACAGTCAATGTGTCTCTCACATTTTTTTCACATCTGGATAGAACCTTTTAGCAGTTATCTAATAAACCCTACATAAACCCTGACAGAAGTCTTTCGTGTTCAATGCTGTAATGTAATAGAAATTTACTGCCTCCTTCTGTCCACATGAGTAATGGTCCAATCATGATTACAAAAAACAATATTGCATATTTTATATTTATAATGTAATATTTTGTTTTTCTGTAAATAGTTTTATAATATATATTGTACATTTAGTTTTTGATTGCATGCACATTTATTGTTAAGAACTGCCCTCTGATTAGCCCAGATTCAGTTAACAGATGCGGCTGCCCTACTGCCATACATCTGAGGTATGTGAGCCAATTAATGATTTGGTTCACATCTGAGCCCCATCACAACCACAACAATGTTGTTATCTGGGCAGTGAAAATATGGACTAAAACTCTCACTAAAACAGTGCTGAATCTGTATATACAATATCATCTGGGAGAAAAAAAAGCGTTAAGATTTTAATATAAAACAACTTTCACTTTAAAATGACATCTTGAAAGGAAATGATAATGTAGACAATTTTCTAGTAATTATAAGAAATAACATTACTCAGTACTGTACAGAAGCACTAATAACTTTCTCATTTAAACAGATAATTTTCTCATTATAACGTAAAAACTTTCTTGTTAGAATTAAAATGAGTTTACTTACTCATTGCCCTATAAGAAGTTCCTTATATACAAACATTGGTTAAAACAGATCATGTTTTCCCATAATGCCTAATGAAATGTTACAGTTGGTCAATAAGACAAAATGGAGGCACTGTTTACATTCTTAAGAAGCTGTAACATAAATGAACAGTATCACCACCAATCTGTCAATCATTGGAAAACATGATCTCATTTTAACAAAAAACTTGTTACGTTATAACAAAAAATACTTTTTTTTTTGCATTGGAGTGACACTTAAAGAAGACAAATACTGTTTTGTTTGTTTGTTTGTTTGTTTTGTTTTGTTTTTGTAACCCTTGTCTCATGTTACAAGATATGAGATCATGTTACAAGTAAAACCTGAATTTCCTGTTACATCATGAGATGGACAAAAGAGCTAAAATCACGACTGAGAAGATTAACATTAACTATTTGCAAACTAACAGTGTATTACTTTTTTTTTTTTTCTGAAGCTCTACCTCATTCAAAGCATCACCATTATACTTTGACCCAGCAATGATAGCCATAGCAAATTAATTGTAGCCTACTAACAATTATACTAGAGGCAAAATTAAATATAAAGAAAGGATCTTGGCTTATTTTAAACAGGCATTAATTTACATTATCCAACTCTTACTCTTCAGACAAAAGCACAAGTGTTGTTGTTTTGCAGTATTTTTAGATCATTACTTACCTGTGTCCTCAGCTACGACACGCACACAGAGAGATTTACAGTCACGCAGAGAGTTCCTGTTCTGCTTCCTGGTGTGACGTCCTGAATGTCAAATCAACAACAAGAAACAAGCCATTGTTTTGAAAGGGCCGCAGTGGTGTAAGGGTGAGGCGTGTCTCATGCAGCCGGTGGTGTAAAGTAGCTACATACTTTTACTCAAGTAATTTATTAATTTATGGATGTTCTTTTCGAGTATTTTTCCCTAAACATACTTTAACTATTACTTGAGAAAATTGTGCTTGAGGAAAAATGTGCTTATACTCAAGTATTTTGGGGAATGTGTAAATGAATAAAAGCACTGACCTTGGTGGCAGAGTGTGTAGTGACAGTAAAAGTAGTGTTAGTAGCAACAGTGGTAGTAATTGTAGTAATTGTGTTGTTATAGTCATAGTAATAGTATGTGCAACAGCAATAGTAGTAGTAGCACGGTTATAGTAGTAGCAGCAGTAGTAGTTGTATTAGTAAAAGCAGAAAGTACTTTACACTTTGTTGTACGTTTGCTTAAGAAACAACAGAGTACTTTTAATTCCACATGAATAATATTATTTTGGAATATTCTGTTAACTTGAGTATAGATTTGGAGTACTTTTTCACTCTCTGTCTGCAGTCGTCAAAATAATAAAAGTCTCTGATATGCAGCATCCGAATCTCTGTGAAATTTTCCATCTATCATTTATGAAGAATTGTGTTTATTGTTTAAGATCCAGTTGAGCTTTTAGGCAACAGGAGGACTAAATATCTACTATATAAAGGAGTGAGAATCTAAAAGAAGTAGGTGACATTTTGGTTGAGATCTAAAAGAATATCCAATATCCCAGCCAGCACTTCCTTGTGGACCCTGTATGAGTCACATTTTGGTTGCATATGGGTTTTATGTGGGTTTGTCCACAGGTTCCACTTTGGGCCCACCTGTGTTGAATGAATGACTGGTTTACTTTGGTCACATATAAATCACTGCAATTAGCACAAATCGCACTGAAATAGCTACATAAAAGTCTGTGTTTGCCTGTAATCTCAAAGTGTTTCTCTTTAGTGCCCCCTACAGTACAATACTGTAAAAACAACACATTCTTGAAGTTGTTTAGTGTCACATCAACATGGCAGATATAGGGGTGTAGTCTATACTTTATTGTCACTAGAGTTAAAGTTTTCTGCAAACACTTGTGAGTCTCTGTAAACAGACAAACAACTGCTATTTAAATGCTTGCCTAGTGTATGTGTGGATATTTTAGCTTTAGGAGCTGAAATATTCACACTTAATGAAAAACCTCTGCAAACTGCAAAACTCCTGTTTTGTTTCTGCTATAAAGTTAGAGACTAAATCCATAAAAACCCTTTAAAAACTCTTTTAAACCTGTTGGATGGAATTGTAAAAAAGTGATATAAAAATGAAAATAATGAAATAAAACTTCAATTTCATTGTTTGGCATATCTTTTTTTCTTTGATATTTTTGATATATACTGCTTTCTTTTTGCACCTTCTGTTATTGTTAGCCTGTTTTGTCACTGTTTTTAAGAACGATAAGTACATTGGTAATATAGTGAAGTTATTTGCTGTTCTGCATTGGCTGAATTGTTTTTTATCATTGAGCACCTTTGAAGTTGTGTGCAAGTTTTTCTGTGACAACTTTGCGTTGAATACTATTTTTGTAATTGTGTGGAAGTTACACAGTTGTTGTCAAGTACAACAGGTAATGTCTGTGAAGACTCTCACTCGTCCAGGGTAAATGCATCGCAACAAATGTTAAAAAAGCAGTCATCTGGATTAGATTTTTCAAGTTGAAGACGTTTCACCTCTTATCCAGGAGGCTTTCTCAATTCTGAAATGAACTGGTAAGAGAGCTGGTTTATATTCTTCTAGGAAGGAGGAGTTTAGACCTGAAACTAAATTCTATTGGTCAATGTGACCATGAATAGCCTGAGTGGTTTCGGGTCATTAGGAGTCCTTTGTCCTCAGCTGGAGTGAGAGTCGTTAACCCTCCCCAGCCTGGGCAGCTCATTCAGATGTAAATGACCTGAGTGAAACTGGTTTGTTTTGTTTGGGTTTCAGGAGACTGTTGTAGACAGAAGGAAGGTTGTATCTGAGACCACCATTTCTGTTTAAAGAAGGTTTATCTTTTTTGACAAAGATTGCTTCTTTCACTCCTCGCTCAAATAGTGTGCACAATTAAGAGTGCATTATTTCCTCCACCCACAGTCACCATCAGGTTGTACACTGTATACATTTCATCATCTAAACATCAAACCAGCAATATTTAATATAGACATTTATTTAAATTTTTTGTATATTCTTTTTTAAATTTGAGGGGCAAAAACAGTTTTGATGTTGCACCTCAGGGCCACCGTACTACTTACAGAGAACAGCGCTAACTCTTGACAGCTACTCTCCTTTCTCTTCTCTCCCCGTTCCCATCACTAGAGCAGCGCAGCAGACTAACTGGTTTCTCATTGGTTCCTGTGATGCTTGTCCCGCCTCTCCCGCGCTCTCATTGCTTCCTCTGACGCTTGTCTCGCCTCCTCCGTGCTCTCATTGGTTGTCTCCCGTTCATGAACGCGTGTGTTGTGAACGCGCCTCAGCAGCGCGAGATTCAGACAGTAAACAAATGATATCAGCAGAAGACAATAACACAGAAGTATATCTTTATAAAAATACAATAAACCAGGCATTGGACACAGATACCAAAGGAGTATGAGGACTACAGCAGGAAGGAAGGTCACAGAGGAGTTAGAGACACCCTAAGCTAAAATGTAAGTAAGCTAATTTATCAAATTAGCATCTTAAGCATAAGCTACTGAGACAAGTCACTGACCAAAGTTTCACTCTGTTCATTAAACTGAATATTTTGGCAGGTAACAGAGGAGGAAACTAAGGCAGAAGGCTGGGAGTACAAGTAAAGAATGTACAGTATTAAAGACAAATACAGCTCCAGCAGAAGATGCTAAAGGAGGCTGATATCAACAGTGACCGTCTGTAAATCTGACTCTTAGGACAAGGTAGGCATTTTTACTGAGTACTGCTTTCTCTTTACTCCTTAAGTAAAGCTCTGTTGGGGGTCATCACATAACAGCAAATGGTGACAATTTGTGTGTTGAAAGAATTTCAAAGTATAGGTGTTGTACAGCACACATGATTGTGTTTTTTGTGATATTTGTAGAGGATTAATTTAGCCTACTGTATGTATTAAGACTGTTCAACTGGTTTTGGTAATTGAAGTCATTGTGATGAAAGCGCTTCTTGCCTGATTTGTGAGTTTTAGATGGTCTTCTTTAGGCAGGTTTGGTGTGGTTCCTTATCTTTTACATGTTGTAATGATGAATTAAATTGTTTTTTGTGGCATAATGACAGTTGAATTGCAGTCAGGCCAACCTTATCTAACTATTTCTGTGACTTCTGAGGCTGAGTAACACTGGGTCTCATTTAGGGGCCTCTTTAAAAAGGGGCTACCTACTTTTGCACACTCAAGCATATTTCTAATTGGTTTACAATATATATACATATTTTTTTGCATTTTCATAGTTGTTGTCATGTGATGTAAGGTGAATGACATGAACCTCTCAACGATCCATTTAAATTCCATGTTGCAAGGAAACAATAAAGTAAAAATCTAAGGGGGGTACATACTTTTTCTTGCCACTGTATGGCCTACATAGCCTACAATAAAAAAACACAACCCCAAAAAGCATAACAAGTTAATAAGTGACACTAATGTGAATGTAGATGAGGCGCTGCTGGGAAATCATCACAGTATACCCACTACAAAAATGAAGACCACACCACTGGGTATGACTGATCAATAATTCAACCAAATGGCCTTCAACACTCAAACCTCTGTATGGAGGACCGTGAGCGCCATGTGAAAAGGAATAATGCTTTTATTAAAAGAGTTTTTAAAAGAGCCTTTAATAAATGGATTACTAAATGCTTTTTTTTTAAAAAGAGTTTTTTAAAGTTTATTTAATAAAGAGATTACTAAATGGTTTTATTAAATTAGTTTTTAAAAGAGGATTTAATAAATGGATTATTAAATGGTTTTAATAAAAGAAGGATTAATAGCGTTATTCATTAATAAATTTAGGAAACCGATTTCTAAATGTATTTACAAAACCTTTTCGGAAAAGCATTTGCAAAACATATTAGCTTCTCTGATTAGCTTCTCCTTTTAGCTTTTCCGTGGCGTTCCTGGTCCTCCTGGCTAAAGTTAAATAAAATAAAAAGAAAAGCAATGTAACAAGCTCTGTGATTGGTCAGAGCTACTCGCGCTCTGATTGGCCAGACAATTTGCTCGTCATCCTTAGCCAGCCTGGTGACAATAGTGGGCTAACTACTTCTGCATTCGGCTAAACGGAATGATCCACTTCCGGTCACAGCTTGTAAGCGAGCAGCCGGACAAGCCGGCTTCAACAAAATCACCAAACTAATGCTGCTATGGACTAACGCAGTTTTATCCTTCAAACAAGGGTTTTAGGATTTGTACGATGAGCGCGGATGCGGGCTATTGTTGTGTCAATTAACTAAAGCCGTCACCCGGCGCACTTTATTTCAGCGGATATAAAGCACACAGGAACATTTCACTAAAGTATGCGACCAAAACCAGCCACAGTGTGCGCAAAAACATCTGAAAGCACTAGAAGAGCTGTGAAAGCAGCTTCAAAACAACGGTTGTAGCCTCAGAGTGTAGAAATTAATAAATACATACAATTAAGTGCCTTAATAAGGTAAGGTAAGTAAGGTAAGGTATACTTTATTGATCCCTGTAGGGGAAATTCATTCTCTGCATTTGACCCATCCCTCAATGCCGCTGGGGCAACCTATCAGGAGCAGTGGGCTGCTGCTGTGGTGCAATGCCTGGGGACCCTTCTCCAGATCTTGAGCCAGGATCCTGGTCAGGAGCATTTGGCAGGAGGTTTTTGCCTATTGTGCATGTTTTGAGGTTGATGGGGGAAACCCACCCAGACACGGGAAGAACATGCAAACTCCACACAGAAAGGTCCCACACGGTCTGGGAATCAAACCCAGGACCTTCTTACTGTGAGGCAGGAGTGCTAGCCACTATGCCACCGTGTATAATAAATTAAGAGTGCTTTATATCCGCTGAAATAAAGTGCGCCGGGTGACGGCTTTAGTTAATTGACACAACAATATCCCGCATCCGCGCTCAGCGATTAGTTAAATATTTAACACGCAAATGCTAAAACCCTTGTTTGAAGGATAAAACTGCGTTAGTCCATTGCATTGTTAGTTTGGTGATTTTATTTTGCAATGTGTACGACATAAATATGTTTTTTGAAGCTGCCCTTGTCCGGCTGCTCGCTTACAAGCTGTGACCGGAAGTTAGCCGAATGCAAACGTAGTTAGCGCATAACCCCTATTGTCTGGCCAATCAGAGCGCAAGTAGCTCTGACCAATCACAGAGCTCGTTACATTGCTTTTCTTTTTATTTTATTTAACTTTAGCCAGGAGGACCAGGAATGCCACAGAAAAGTTAAAAGGAGAAGCTAATACGTTTTGCAAATGCTTTTTCGAAAAGGTTTTGTAAATACATTTAGAAATCAGTTTCCTAAATGGATTAATGAATAACACTATTAATCCTTCTTTTATTAAAACCATTTAGTAATCCATTTATTAAATCCTCTTTAAAAACTAATTTAATAAAACCATTTAGTAATCCGTTTATTAAAGGCTCTTTTAAAAACTCTTTTAATAAAAGCATTATTCCTTTTTGCGTGGCGCTCACGGTCCTCCAGACCTCTGAGGCTCGTCAGTGTAAATATGAGATAATTTTCATAAATGTGTGACAGTACAAACCTGTAAATGCAGAAAGGAGAGGAGTTGAAGCGATTGTTTTCAGTTGATGTCTGGCCTGAGTATCTCTCCGCCAAAGAAGTAGCGCTGTTCTCTCAGCACTACTTTACAAAATGGCAGCGCTGCCATTTTCAGCTCTGTGTCAAAAAGACCAGGTTAAAGCTAAAGTCAGAGGCTAAAGTCAGAGGCTAAAGTCAGAGGCTAAAGTCAGAGGCTAAAGTCAGAGGCTAAATGGAGAAGCTAAAGCGTTTAGTTACTGTATAGACCGTTCTCAGTCACGTGACTTGGTTTGTTGGCGCTGCCATTTTGGATGGCAAAAAGCCGGTGTAGCTGGCTAGCGATTAGTGATCATGCATAGAAACTGAGTTCATATTTACCACTTTCTACACCGGTTCAATACTTAACGTTAAAGAGTAACTCACCCCTGGCCCAGGCCTGACTCCGCCCACTGCCAGAGATTGAAAACTGCTCAAAAAGTGGGCAGAGACCTGGCAGAGACAGAGGAGGAGAACTGAGGGAGGAGCGAGGCCTGATCCTGTGACTGACAGCTGTCAGAGACCTCATGGACCTCCTCCACAGCAGGGTTGCCAAGTCCCAGAAATGGGGGAAAAAAAATGCAGGACATCTGGACTGATGTTTTATGTTCTTTTTATAATAACACAGTTGAAATATTGTGAGAAAGGAGTCGTGCGCCGCTGCAGTAACGTGTGCGTCAGATCGCGTCTTTATTTACTGGTATTATTTCAGCGGAGAGCTGTTTTTGATCGTATCTCCGCGAGTAAGAAATCGATTGTCATCAAACAAAAAGTGACTTAAAGCGTGGCAAGTTTAAAACACATCTGTGGAGTCAAAACTCTCCCCAGTGTCACTAATTTGCAGTGTTGGGTTAGTTACTCAAAAAAGTAACTAGTTACAGATTACTAGTTACTCTTTTGAAAAGTAATATATTACTTTACTTGGTTACTGACTCGTGAAAGTAACTTAGTTACTTTCCTTTTGGATTACTTCCTAACAGGAAGCCCAAATGAACCCAATTCTAAATAGAAGAAGCCTATAGCCTCACCGTTGCCCTGACCAGCACTGTTATTTTATACAGGCGTTCAAGTTTTTTTTAGCTGCATTCATTTCAGCAGCAGTGCAGCCTGACACAGCAAATACTGCCCTTTAGGTTCACCTGCCTCTGCTCCTGTGCAGAGTTCACGTCCTGTGGACACAGTTTTATTTCACTACACTGAAGCTAAAACGCACTTGTTGTTAGCGCCAAAGCGGTGCAAGTCTCTTCTTTCCTCGCTGTCCCCGCTGACAGCAGCAGCTGCATGCGCCCCGACGCGCGCGGACAGGACGAGTGGCCGCTGCGCGCATAAAGAGGAGCAGAGAAGGGAACGGATGAAAATAAAGTAGAAAACGTATCGGCGCTATTCGTTTAATGCATTTTCATTCCGTGTCCGTCCGGTAAACTGCAGGTAAATGAAACTGACTGTAGTGACTGTAACGCAAGTAACTAATTGGGTATTTTGTTAGTAACTGTAATATTACTTACTGGGGGGCTCAAAAGTAACGCGTTACCCCCTGCGTTACTGACAATTGTAATCTCGTTACTTTGTAACGCGTTACTCCCAACACTGCTAATTTGTAGGTACATACTGTCATTGATCAGGCTCATTATGCCTTATTGTGCGCTGACACACGGGACAGTAGAAGCGCAGCCGTTAAAGGGGAGGGGGGCGGAGGAGACTGAACGGTAAATGCGGGGCTGAGTGGCGTGTTTAGGAAAAAGACCCACACCTGGCAACAGCAGGACTGGGACGAGCGCGCGGGGGAGAGAGACAGCGAGGGCGTGGAGAGCACGGGCCGTGGGAGGAGATACTCGGCACAGGTGCGGTAAAGTGGTCAAATACTACGTCACAGTTGCCTATCTGGAACTATGGAGCAGAAATCCCACTGTTTGACCCTAGGAGGGCAGCACTCTTGACGGTTTTCACTACAAAATGTGAATTTAGACCTTCATTCATTCATTTTCTACCGCTTATTCCCGTTAGGGGTCGCAGGTGACTGGAGCCTATCCCAGTAACTTTGGGCCGTAGGCGGGGTACACCCTGGACAGGGGCCAGCTTGTCGCAGGGCTGACACAGAGACAAACACAGACAGACAACCATTCACTCTCACATTCATTCACTAGGGTCAATTTAGAGTCACCAATTCACCTAACACATGCATGTGTTTGGACGGTGGGAGGAAGCCGGAGAACCCGGAGAGAACCCACGGTAACACGGGGAGGACATGCAGACTCCACCCAGAGAGTTCGTGTGATGGTGTGTTGGTCGGCCCGGGGCTCGAACCCACGACCTCCTTGCTGGGAGGCGAGAACGCTAACTGCTCTGCCACCGTACAAAACAGTCAAACATAAGACTATAAATAGTGAAATGTATCACTAAAGCCCTGTTTGTACAGCTGATCAGCTCAAAAAAAATGGTGTAGGGGTGAGTTACTCTTTAAGTGTTCAGGTCAGACAGCAATATTTAGAGAAATGTTCACTTGTTGATACTTAAGACCTTTATGATATGTCAAAATTACAGTTTACCAGCCTTCAGTACACAATCCGCTTTGGAATACCACAACGTTTACAATTATTTAGTCAATCAATCGACAATCTTACTGTATAGGGGCACATTTAAAAGCTTACAAGAGGCAGAGAGCTCCTTAGAGGCATAAAAATCTTTTTTGGCAGGATGGTGACAGACCTTCAAGTATGGAAAGTGCTTAAAACAACTGTTGTCCATGTGAGTAGGCAGATGAGAGACGCAGATTAGTGAAAAGGCAATATAAATACTTCAATAAAGTAGGCTTTCCACGGAGGTTTACAAGTCTAAAATTATAAATCAAAATTTAAGGCCTTAAAAAGTCGCAAATTTGCTGGGATACGGAGTATTAAGATTTACATATGTTTAACCTCATTCAATCTAGGGGTGACCAGATTCAGAAAGAAACTCTGTGAAAACATAATTTGCACGGTTATTATTTTGTCAATACAGGCATGATATACATCGTTAGAAAGCTTATGTTCTGTACAAAATGGGAATTAAGTTAACTTTATGCTTAAAATAGGACATATGTGTAATTAATGATGATTCCTCAGGATGCCCAAACCGAAAAACAGACTTTTTACCTTTGAACACTGGTTCTGTCCAAAACCAGTCCAATCCAGGATTAGTAACCCTCAATCAGTTCGTATAAATCCACAAGTAAATATCGAGATATATTTCCATAAAAGTATTCTATGTTGTGTAAATAATCCTGTAATCGCCATATCCTCACGCAGAAAAGAACAAATACCAAGCTGTCCTGAACATTGTATTTTCTTTTTCTCTCCAGTTTGCTAAATGTCCGTGAAAACGTGTTTACCCTGCTAATAAACCTGAGCACACAGTAAGAATGAGGCTAACTGACTTCAGAACAGTTTTTACTTTATTTGATGATTATAGGAGGAACGATCTTTTATGTGACTTTAAAAAAAAAAAAACAACTTTGTCAAACAGTGCAACATTAACTTTTTTACTTCAAAAGACAGCTGGTAGATGCTATCACAGATATAGGACACATTAAACTATTTTTGATGAATAAAACAAATTTAATCTGTTAGGCTAACAGACAGCAGGACGGATCCAAATCGGGCCGTGACAACCGGCTTTTGCCATCCAACATGGCCGCTCCTTGCTTTTCCGCGGAAATCACGTGAGAAGGGGTCAATCACAGAGCTCGTTACATCTCTCTGCTTTTTATCTAACTTTACTTTAGCCAGGACCAGGAACGCCACGGAAAAGCTAAAGGGAGAGGCTAAGCAGAGAAGCTAATATGTTTTGCAAATGCTTTTCCTAAAAGGGTTTGTAAATACATTTAGAAATTGGTTTCCTAAATGGATTAATTAATAACGCTATTAACTCTTCTTTTAATAAAAGTATTTAGTAATTCATTAACTAAATAAACTTTTAAAAACTCATTTAATAAAAGCTTTATTGTTTTCGCATGGCGCTCATGGTCCTCCATAGTGTTGCATGGATAGCTAAGTTTTGGTTTGATTGTTATTCCATTTTTTGGTGATTTGAGTTTTTCATTGTCTTCAACAGAGGGAGCACAGAGTGACTCCTTCCCCTGTGCTGCAGACGAGGTAAGCACCAGTTCACAATGATTCAGTCTCAAAATAATCATAAAGTTTAAACACTAAAATATGCAAGAGTTAAAGGTTATTACTCTCTGGTCTGTGATTCTGCAGCTTCAACCTCGCGGAGTCCAAAGATAAACCCAAGAACGAGTTGGAATCCAAGGCCAGGGTCGACTCCAAGGCCGAGCTCGAATCCAAGGCTGAGCTCGGATCCAAGGCCGAGCTCGAATCTAAGGCCGAACTCGAATCCAAGGCCTAAAAACATTAAGTACATAAAAAACATTTGAAATTAATTACAGTTGTATACTTGTTTTAAAATATTACTTTAAAACAACTTTTAGTCGATAATCAGTGTTTTTGTAATGTTTTTATAAAAAAGAAACATATGGAGGAAAACATGGCAGAGTCTTTTGAATAGAGGGAAGTTTTATCGTTGGGGGTCCGTGAGGGATTTTTGGAAATTTAAGGGGGCCACGACTGGACTTTGGGAATAGCTGGTGTATTGTGTATCAAGTGTTTTAAAGGAAGGTAAATGTGTTAATTATAATTAAACTGTGCAAACATCCCCACTGGATAACTCCATAAAGCTACAAAATGATCATTAATGACAATTTAAGTTTGCCCATGATACTGACAGTGTGTCTCTTCCCCAGACACCTTCAGGCCATCGCAGACACCCAGAACTCTCCGGAAAAGACCAAGATCTCCCTGCTCCATAAATTCAAACAGGCTGTGGCCTCTAAAGCTCCTGAGCTGCAGGGATTTCAGCAGAAAGTAAGTAGCTAGTTTACTGTTGCTTTAAAGTTTATCAATGAACAAGGGCTACCCATCATTCTAGGTCACAATGTATTATTATGGCAACATTGCAAATCACTAAATTAAATAGAAAAAACACTATGGTCTTTGAGACAGACAATTCCTTTACTGTAAAAAAAAAAAAAAAAACATGGTCTGACCCGGAGTCTAGTCCTGGTTACTTTTTTCTTTTTGGTTCACAGTGAAGATTTGGGGACAAATAAACAGCCAATAACTCCTCACTGTAAACCATTTCAGCATTAACCAAGTTAACCAGCAGCAGCTGAAAATGTAGCACCTGAGCAAAGCAACAGAGCTACAACTGAGCGTATTCATCTTTATTGCCCATTGTTGTAAATTTGTTGAATTCAGCCATTTATTACAATATATTTATTTATGACCATATGAATTTACCACTTCAGTGTGCCCAGGGTTTCTGCCCTTCTATTAAAAGGGAGTTATTCCTTGCCACCATCACCAAGATCGTGCTCATGGGAGAATGTTGGGTTTTCTCACTGAAATCTAAACTAAATTCAAGAGAATGGCCTAGACCTGCTCTTATAGAAAAACACACTGAGACAAGTTCAGATGGATTTGATTTGATTTTTGACTGATTTAGCTGTAGCTTTGACTGGAAAAGCCTTGTATTTATTGATCTTCAGATTCACTATAATTCTTACTCAAATATTGTGGGTCATAACTTACCTTAACATAACTTTTTTTCCTATTGGTTTTCAGGACGCTCACGAGTTCCTCACTAGAGTGATGGACCAAATCCGGGGCTTGGCCCCATCACTGCAGCGATGTGCTTCCAGGCTGGGCACTACTTACATCTGCCCAGTCCAAGCCCAGATGATGTTCCACATGGAGAGGACCAGGACCTGCAGGACGTATGGACACACACCACACACTCACTGGCAACTCACTGGAAACTCACTGGATTAGCTGCTCAGAGCTTCATGTATAATGTGTTTATTTCTGCAGATGTGGTGTGAAGTCCTACAGAACAGAGGACTTCACGGTTAGGGTTATGTATGTATAGGGGTATGTTTGGAAAGGGAATTGTGCATTTATCTGACTCAAAAGTGTTTTGATGCATCTGTATTTATCATGTACAATGGCACATAAACAATTAAATGCACGTGTCTTTTGCAGGAAGACAGAGCTGGAGTTCAGGTGTGAGTGTGGTGGCTCGGTGTCAAGCCAGAAAGCAGCCTTTGCCTCTATGCCAAAGTAAGTTAAAATGTAATGATAAAATAGGAGGCCTTCACTTTGTACATTTTAACCCCTTTTATTCATTTTGTCACACAGTGTCCTCATTCTCCAGCTGAAGAGGTTCACATACAATTACCAGTTTAGGCAGGAAAAGGTGAGCCGCTCCCATCCACCTGAACAGAGACCCCGTGGTGTCATCAAAAGAGGTAAAAATAACCATTGTTAGTAAATACTAGTTGAGGAGGAACAGTACAAGTAAACAGTGAACATAACTCAATTTTCTGCCTTTTTTTTTTTTAGGATGCTGGCTGTTTCAGTTTAGTCAGCATCATGCTTCATCTAGGCTTTTCAGCTGACCATGGTGAGATTCTTATTTGTAAACATATACATGCAAATAAAAATTACGTTTCCTTTTAATTTTTAGTTATTTTCAACCAATAATTAACTTTTCTCTTCTTTTAGGACACTACATCTGCGACAAACAGGATCCTGAGGACGATCCGTCAGAGCCCACGGATAAATGGCTGACTTTTGATGGGTTTTTCCGTTGACTGGGAGGGACTGCTGCAGGAACTAGGGAGAACTTGGCCTACATCCTCTTCTACCATAGGATCACAGTCTAAGTATCCGGCTGAGCCTCGAAAGTAGCCAGGGCCAGATAGAGGCTAAACATCTGCTCTTCTTGGCCCTGTTTATTTACAGATTCTCTCCACCTAAAGGCCTACTACACTAGAGTTATGAGACTTTAGTGGAAGTCTGGGTGCAGGAAATGGGGCTGAGTGTGACGTTGTAGGGTTATGTTACCGCGTTTCGTCTTTGCCGTCTCTCTCGTGTGCGCTGGTCCCAGTCACATAGTTGCCTGGAAAAACTTTTGAGCCACAGTTTGTGATTTTCCTGAGATAATTTCCTAACGTGGCACCGCTGCAAAACGTCTTTAGACAATGAAGAACGAATGAAAATTGCGGGGAGTGGGGCAAACTTCACAGTTCACAATCACTGTGCGTTAGGGTGCATCTGACCCCCCTTGATTTTCAAAATGCCTTTATAATCTTATGGCTGTATAATATAAATCAGGGGTGTCAAACTCAATCGGAAGCTGGGGCCAAAATTAGAGAACCAGTCTTGGTCGTGGGCCGAGTATCTGGCTGAGAATCTGAAAGTAGCCAGGGCCAGGTAGAGCCTAAACATATGCTCTACTTGGCCCTGGTTATTTTCAGATTCTCTACACCAAAAGGCTTACACTAGAGTTTAGAGACTTTAGTGGAAGTCTGGGTGCAATAAAATTAGTAAAATCACTGAAAGTGGCTGACAACAAGAGGGCAAGAGACTGAGAAATGTTAGAAAATCCATTCACATGAAGAGAGTTTGGACACTAATGAGAGCGATAAGAAAACATACATAACATATATAACATTAATGGTCCCGTTTTTATTTTAGTAAAACAGCCTTGTGAATGATGATCTATAGCTTTTTAAAAGGCCCAGTCACATTGATCAGAGCCCTGAGAGGCTCCAGGACAGAGACAGAACACAATCAGGGCAAAGAGAGGAGCAGAGACAGGAACAGAGTCAGGACAGAGACAAGAGCAGAGTCAGGACAGAGACGGGGACAGAGACGGGAGCAGAGTCAGGAGAGAGACGGGAGCAGAGTCAGGAGAGAGACGGGAGCAGAGTCAGGAGAGAGACGGGAGCAGAGTCAGGAGAGAGACGGGAGCAGAGTCAGGAGAGAGACGGGAGCAGAGTCAGGACAGAGACGGGAGCAGAGTCAGGACAGAGACGGGAGCAGAGTCAGGACAGAGACGGGAGCAGAGTCAGGACAGAGACGGGAGCAGAGTCAGGACAGAGACTGGGACAGAGTCAGGTCCTTGGAGAAGGACGTGCTATTCATTTGCACAGATATGGCTGCTGTGATTCGTGTGAGACGAAGGAGAAGAAATGAACAAATACGTAGGGTTAGAGTGTTTGCCACGCGTGCAGATCTATTTGCCATGACGGATGAAAAAATTGTTCACCAGCACTTTCAGCTCTTCTTGGTTAAATTTTTGCTTCCGTTTGCATTCCACTTCTGCACCTTCCATGACGCAAAACAATACACGCAATGATGCCGTTTAAATAGTTCCGCCCCATCTGTTTGCACCTGTCACCGCCACGCAGTTCGTCTTAAGCCCAATTCACACTGAATCCGTTGTGTATGCAGTACGTCTCTGATGCAGTTTTCTGACTGACCCTGATTCACAGCGAGTGCATTGCATTTGCGGCACGTCTCTGACCAGAGCCAGCTGGGAGACCATGAGTTCACGCAAGAGGAGCGAGTTTATGCTGGAAGTTATTAGTTTGCGCGATAATAACCATGTATACAGAGAACTGCAGGTAAAAAGTATGGTAAAAAGCCACAGTTTGCCTCTGACCACGATCTCTTGTTCATTTAGAGATTGTTTGGCGATTTAACCACGGTTGAAGCCCAAAAGTCACAGAAATATTACTTCAACCCTGCGTAAGGACGCTACATATATAAATACTTTCATTTTACTCAGGTTTAATTCTGTCGTCTGTGACCTGTGTCCTCAGTTAAGACATAATGTTTACAGCGATGTGAGCAAGAGGTTGCACAAGCGTTTTTATTTTGAAATTTACCGGATTCTCTTCACTGGATCCGGGTCTGACTTCCTGTCTGGCTCCATCTGCTCTGTTCAACTTTATACTTGACGGATCCAGCGTCCAGCAAAAATATACTTGATCCATATTTCTGACGGAGCTATTTCTTGCGGGAGTGGTACGGAACACACAACGGATTCAGTGTGAATTGGGCTTCAGTAATTCACGCACAACACGCCCATTAATAGCGGCCACAAATTTTCTCACTACACTCGCAGTTTAGCACCCGTCTTAGTAAATATGGCCCTATGTGTTTTTACTAGGGCTAGGACACTTTTATTATATAGCCATGACAGTATTTTTTATCTGGGGAGGTTTGATGCACCCTGCTGTGTGATTCCCTGAGTTGCCGTCTTCGCCCTTCCCCTCTCGCAGCAGAAGCAGCTCTGGACACCACACAGAAGCCTGTAGCCTACAACAGTAAAGTGTTAAGGCATCTGTGGGACAAAAACATTTCTGAGGTCTGAGAGCTGAGCTGACACAGGACAGTCTGGCTACAGAGTGAAGGAAGTCACAAAGAGACTTTTCTGTCCAAACTATATCCACATGACTTCTTTTTCCTAATGTGTATTTTTCACTGATAGAATGCAAATATAAACTTGTACAAATTAGGCTACTTTTTTAGAAATTGTGTGGTTTTGGAGCTGTAATTTGCAACCCTGCTCAGTCCTCACTTGTTGCTGTCTGGAGGACGTCCATTACATCACAGGCCCACTTTTCCAGCTCTTTTTAAGCTCTGGAAGTGGGCAGAGTATCGGGGCGAGTTACCGTTTATCCAAGTGTGCAAATCATAAAATAAAAAAACAACCATATTTATTTATTGATTTGCACCTGAGAATATTTTAAGTTGGCTCTATCATTTGTTTGATGAGGGCAAGATGCTTTTCTGTTGTTTCTCTGGCAGGTCACTCTTTGATTTATGCTTTTCATGAGAATTTTTGTCAGGGCATGTTATGGACAGATGGTAGTGAAAAAAGGCCATGAGACTGTTCACAGGTAGGTTCAGTCACATTTTGTGTAATTTGTTCATTATCGATCGAAGAGACTGACGACATCTGACATTAACCCAGCTATTGCAGCTAAACAACTTCCAGCACACGAGATTTATAAAAAGTGCTAATCTAAACCATGCTTTCCCATTTAGGACACACTAAACATAAATTTTAGTTAATGGGGATTCTAGTGACAGGTTTTGTAAATAATATTTATAGTAAATATGACCCTTTAGAAAATTAAACGCTACAAAACCCTCAGAAGTGTGCACATAAACAGGTGCTCCTGCCATCTAAGTCAATACACGGCAATAAGTGCTGTTTTTGACACAGTAGACCACATTAACAGACTGAAACACCTCTCTGGTACTGCTCACAAATGTTTCACCTCTTATTTCTCAGACAGAATATTTATGGTAAGTATGGATACATGCTCCTCTAGGATCCATAAAATGACATATGGTGTGCCCCAAGGGTCGGTTTTAGGCCCTGTTTTTTTTTTTAATTTGTCTATGCTCCCTTTTGGCTCTGTCATCAGGAGGCATGGAGTAAACTTCCACAGTTACGCTGATGATACTTAGCTGTACATCTCTGTGTCTCCTGATGACACAAGACCAATGGATGCTTTATTTTACTGTGTTATAGATATCAAATCCTGGATGGCTGAAAACCTTTTACAGCTTAAAGGAACAGTCCACTGTTTTTCCATACTAAACTATGTTCTTCCCTGATCTTAGACGAGTTGATGCGTACCTCTCTGGTCTTTGTGCGTGCCCTGTGTGCCCTTTGTGGGCGTGGGGAGCGACGCTAATTTGTTAGCATTTAGCTTTGCCAATCATATCCCTATGGATCCAAACGTGGCTCAAGTTAGAAGCAACCAAGCTCTTCCACGTTTCCCTATTTAAATACTGGTTACGTGAGTAGTTACATGACCAAAGTACAGTTACACAAAAATGAAAAGTGGCAATTTTCTAAGCGGATAAAAATGGGTACTATAATGTAAGGCGTAATAACACTTTAGGAGCACTTCAGCGTCAGCACAGTGATATCTTCACTCCTAAAACTTCACTCCCCCTTCCCCTCTCACTTCCATCAACAGTACCAAAGTGAACTGCACCTAGCTTACTAAAACCTGGTGCTTCCTCAACTGTACTTGCACTTGCTCTCAGAGAGCTCTCTTCTACCACTGCAGGTCACGTTGGTGAGGCTGCAAGTACATTTTAATCACTTTTTTTCTCCACCCATTGCAACCCTCTCATTCACATGCATTCTGGCTTGATCTCTTTTGCCAACTTGTATTATGGTATAGGCTCTCCTATGTAATCTGTTGAACTGTTCTGTCCTTGTCAAGTAAAAGTAGTAATCGTACTTCTACTTGAGTATAGGCATTTTATACTTCTTCCCCTTCTGGTAATACAGACATTTTGTTCAGAGTGTAAGTTTGTGGTTTAACTCTGAATTGCAGAGACGGGGAAAAAAGTAATTTATTGTCCTGGCTTTTGTCGTCCACACAGCAGATGCAGCGAGACCGTTAGGTGTCTACAAACCTGTCATCTATTGAAGCCATCCATGTACCCTCAGAACAGAAGCCAAGATGTCCGACTGAGCACATATTTTGCTCGTAAACCATATTTTTGATAATTTGCATACATTTTTGTGTCTGGCAGTCATCTCATTCCTTCTCTGTTGTTTGATTTTTACAGTGCAATGATAAGAATCCAGACCAGCGGACCATGAAGAGTCCACTGTAATCCACAAAAGCTTAAACCCAAGACACTAAATAAACTTCAAAAATATTCACTCTAATCTATTCTGATTGCCAATTTATTTGAATTCATAAAAAAAAAAAAAAACTATTGGTTTAAAAGTGCTGAGTGACAGCTCAGCAAAGTGAGGTATTTGTATTGTTTTACTACTTGAGATTGTTGTCGATAAAAAGCCATGGTTTATGTCAGAGGTATAAAATAATTAGTTATATACTTTATAAATGTACTGGTAGTAGTAGTCGTAGTAGTGGCGCTAGTAGTAATAATATTAGTAGCAGCAGTAGCGATAGTAACAAGTACTTTCTATTCAAGTAAATTTTAGATTCAGTTTTAACATTTACTTTAGTAACTTTTTTATTAGATTTTCAAAACAAAGTTTGTATTTATTATAGAATTTATAAATATGTAAATGTAAATTTAGTTTTAATTGTACAATTAAAATGTAATTTAGGTAAACCTTTCGCTCATGGTACATAAATGGTCACTAGATGATACTATTGCTTGAGAAATTCCATCCCAGTGCCTTTTCTCAGCACAACACACAAGTGCTGTCACTTCTGACGACTGATTTCTTCAGTGTGCAGATCAATATATACAGTGGGGCAAAAAAAGTATTTAGTCAGCCACCAATTGTGCAAGTTCTCCCACTTAAAAAGATGAGAGAGGCCTGTAATTTTCATCATAGGTATACCTCAACTATGAGAGACAAAATGAGAAAAAAAAAAATCCAGAAAATCACTGTCTGATTTTTAAAGAATTTATTTGCAAATTATGGTGGAAAATAAGTATTTGGTCACCTACAAACAAGCAAGATTTCTGGCTCTCACAGAGCTGTAACTTCTTCTGTAAGAGGCTCCTCTGTCCTCCACTCGTTACCTGTATTAATGGCACCTGTTTGAACTGGTTATCTATATAAAAGACACCTGTCCACAACCTCAAACAGTCCCACTCCAAACTCCACTACGGCCAAGACCAAAGAGCTGTCAAAGGACACCAGAAACAAAATTGTAGACCTGCACCAGGCTGGGAAGACTGAATCTGCAATAGGTAAGCAGCTTGATGTGAAGAAATCAACTGTGGGAGCAATTATTAGGAAATGGAAGACATACAAGACCACTGATAATCTCCCTCGATCTGGGGCTCCCCGCAAGATCTCACCCCGTGGTCAAAATGATCACAAGAACGGTGAGCAAAAATCCCAGAACCGCACGGGGGACCTAGTGAATGACCTGCAGAGAGCTGGGACCAAAGTAACAAAGGCTACCATCAGTAACACACTACGCCGCCAGGGACTCAAATCCTGCAGTGCCAGACGTGTCCCCTGCTAAAGCCAGTACATGTGCAGGCCCGTCTGAAGTGTGCTAGAGAGCATTTGGATGATCCAGAAAAGGATTGGGAGAATGTCATATGGTCAGATGAAACCAAAATAGAACTTTTTGGTAAAAACTCTACTCGTCGTGTTTGGAGGAGAAAGAATGCTGAGTTGCATCCAAAGAACACCATACCTACTGTAAAGCATGGGGGTGGGAACATCATGCTTTGGGGCTGTTTTTCAGCAAAGGGACCAGGACGACTGATCCGTGTAAAGCAGTGGTGTCAAACTCAGTTCATGGTTCGGGCCAAAATTCAACAATCATAGTAGGTCACGGGCCGAACATGACATAAATAAAGAAATTATAGTATAAAAGTGTACATTTAAATTGTATCATTTTTATAGTTATTTTTGGACAAAGGGCACTGTGTAATATGCTTTGCAGATTTCATTCATTCATTTCATTAAAAATGGTATTTATATTTTAACATAAACCTATCAGGTGTTGATATAATACTGTCTCATTTTTTTAAAATTTGATGACAGCAGCTTGTGTCAAAAACATTTTTAGTGTAGCTCTGCTCAAGGCCAGAAGACCACAAGCATCCAATATATCCAATACTAATAATAGTATTAAAACACGTTTTATTCCTAGTCTTGTTGCTGAATTGTGGACAATTAACCTATTTTGTTGTAAAATGCTCAGTCCACCTTTTTTTTTAGTAAGCATTTCACATTTGTTGTCTTTTTCACACATTTGAAACCTGCTGCTTCTATCAAAAATGAGCATTTATTTTTTATGAAGTGGTATATTTTTATCTTGTGACTATAATGTTTAATTTGCTTCTACCACTGCATTCTATAATTTTTATACACAGTGTCCCAACATTTAGTTTGAGTCTGTTATAGTTCTGTGAAGACAAGGGGACACAGAACTGTCCCTCTGTCCAGAGCTGATCAGTGCTGTGTCCTCTGTGAGCTCACAGCAGCTTCACTTTGTGACTTTGCTTTATTAAACCCCCAGCTCTGCTGTGAGACCAGACTCCTTTACCTTCTGTAGCTTCTACTTTGTCCAGCTTTTTGTACTTGTTGTGACTTTTGCTTCAGAGCGTGTTCTTTACTGAGCCTGTGGCCACATTAGCTCTACATTAGCTCCACATTTAGCGCAGCTCTTGAGTCCACAGACAGTCTCCTAACCCTAACCCTAACCCTAAGGCCAGACAGAAAGGTCTTGCGGGCCAGATTAGTATCTCTGACAACCCCTGGTGTAAAGGAAAGAATGAATGGGGCCATGTATCGTCAGATTTTGAGTGAAAACCTCCTTCCATCAGCAAGGAAATTGAAGATGAAACGTGGCTGGGTCTTTCAGCATGACAATGATCCCAAACACACTGCCCGGGTAACGAAGGAGTGGCTTCGTAAGAAGCATTTCAAGGTCCTGGAGTGGCCTAGCCAGTCTCTAGATCTCAACCCCATAGAAAATCTTTGGAGGGAGTTGAAAGTCCGTGTTGCCCAGCGACAGCCCCAAAACATCACTGCTCTAGAGGAGATCTGCATGGAGGAATGGGCCAAAATACCAGCAACAGTTTGTGAAAACCTTGTGAAGACTTACAGAAAATGTTTGACCTCTGTCATTGCCAACAAAGGGTATATAACAAAGTATTGAGATGAACTTTTGTTATTGACCAATTACTTATTTTCCACCATAATTTGCAAATAAATTCTTTAAAAATCAGACAATGTGATTTTCTGAATTTTTTTTCTCATTTTGTCTCTCATAGTTGAGGTATAACTATGATGAAAATTACAGGCCTCTCTCATCTTTATAAGTGGGAGAACTTGCACAATTGGTGGCTGATAAATACTTTTTTGCCCCACTGTATGTAAATGGCACACATTTGCACATTTTGGCTATATAATAAATCCTAAATGGTGGTCTTTATGCAGAGGTACATGACATCACCTTTAGAGAATTTAGTCCACATGTGCTAATTTTATTACCATCAATGAATCAGACAATAATAATGTACCACCAATAGAATACATTTTATTCTGATTAAAATTATAATGCATCACTCGTCCCAGTGTTTATTTTCTGAATGAACTGACAGGCTTCTTAAAATGATGTAAATACACAAATGAGCCAGTCTTTTGAATGGCTCTTAAAAATGAATGGAACTCAAAGATTTGGCTCTGTTAAAGAGTCATAAATCCCATCTTTTTATTCCAAACCAATCAACACATGACAACTGGAACCACATTGACAAGAGTGAGACCTGACCAAGAGTGGTAGTTTTAGTTTTAATCTTTATCACAGATTTGGATTTTTTCTGTTGGAATTATGGACTGTGCACGGTGCTAATTATATGAGTAGCTTAGTTTCTAACTTCTCTTGAAAATGTTTTAATGTGAAATTGTTTGGAACACATCAGAATATTACATCTGTTTACCCTGTCTGAATAATTATTTTAATTATCTAGTAACACTTTTACAATTAGTCCATTCACATTATTAAGCATTATGATTGGTTAATTATTTGATAAAATCAGGAACTATTTTTTCTATCCGCTCCTTGTATTGGCCAACAAAAAATATATAAATCATTAAACTAGCCAGTTGTTTAAAACTTGCAAGAAAGTACTCTTCTTGCCACATTTCATTTCATCCCAATACAACCCTCCGCCTCACAAAGTAGTCCTGTAACAAATTCGATTAGTTCATGCTGGATTAGTTTTAGTGTAATTTATTACTCATCATTTTTTACGAATGTATTATATTTTTATGTAACGTATGTGTGTCCTGAGTCGGACACGCTCACCTTTTGCTATTTTTCGGGCTTCTAACAGACGCTCGCAAAGACGTTAACTGGCTAACGGTAGATAAACAAAAACTCCACATATTACTCTACCTCTGTGGTAATTTTTGCGTATTTATGCTAAGTGTTTATAAAATAATCATGATATGAATATAATTTTGATAGGGAAATGAGCAGGGAACGCTCAGGTCATACTCGGGCGACGTTCTTTCAGTGATCTTAGTGTTTTTGTAGCTAACTGTCCGTCTTGTGATTTTCTGATTAACGTTAGCTTACCCCACAATCTTATTTTGAAAGATGGAAACAGGGTACGGGGTGTGAAAATTTGTTAACGTAAATATCCCAGCCTTAAATTAGCCAAAAAATCCAACAAATAAGGCTGAAAACACCAAAAAGGTGAGTGTGTCCGATATTGGAACTTCCATGTGTCCGACTCAGGGCCATAGCACTGCCGAGCTTAAACCTCGGACAAAAGCGCTATTTCATACGGCCGCAATAAAATCATTGTAAAAGAAACTATCCAACCAATATATCATTATAAACGTAAGAAAATGTACTTTTATTTTATACAATTTGCATTAATGAAGATAATAAATGAGCGACTTAATGACATGTTGAAGATAAAAAGTAATAGAATTTTAGCTGAAAGTGTCTGACTCATTAAGTGGTTGCATTGGAAACAATGCAACCACTTGTAGTTTTTCCTTTTCTTTATTGAGTGTTTGCGTAGCATTACGCAAACACTAATTGTTTTGCAAGTTCTTTATTATTGAGTGTTTGCGTAGCATTACGCAAACACTAATTGTTATGGAAGTTCTTTATTATTATTATTATTATTATTATATTTTTTTCCCGTTTTTCGGTTCGTTTCACGCCTTCAGCAGTTTAACCAATTTTTGCCATTTTTACATATAATGTTTGTGGTCATTGGGAGAATTATGCTATTACTTTTGGCAGTTCTACCACTTATGGTTTTTGTGCAAAATGCCATTTTATGCCGTATTTTTCCCATTGACTTATAATGGGGCTTGTACAAATTCATGTTTTTTGCACATTTTTCTGCCACTTATGGCCTTTATGCTCATTGTGCTTATTCTGCCATTCATTATGCTTCGTTTCACCAGCAGTTCAGCCATTTAAAGTGTTTGTGGTTTGCGCTATTTTATGCCATTTTTCTTCCCCATTCATTTCTAAAGGGACTTTTGCCATTTATTGTCTATCCTTGTACTTTTTATACATTTTTTGGTACAACCAGCATTTTAGTGATTTGTGCAGTTTCAGGCCATGTTCCCTCTATTCAATTCTATTGTGCCACCTGCCATATTATGCCATTATGCCCCATTATGCCTTTCTGCCCTTCTGCCCTTCCCTTTTGCTTTTTAAACTTTTTCTGCTTTTTTAAGGTTTTTATGCTTATTCTGCTTCTGCCTTCTAATTCTGCCTTTTACAGTTTTTGCATTTTGTGCCATCTAATGCCACTTTTCTGCCCCATTCATTTTTAATGGGACTTTTGCAAAATCATAATTTCTGCCTTTTTTTTTTTGCAAATTCTGCCCTTTTTGGTCATTTTGCTTGTGCTACTTTTAACCAATAATTCTGCCTTTTACAGTTTTTGCATTTTGTGCCGTTTTATGCCATTTTTCTGCCCAATTCATTTCTAATGGGACTTTTGGCCTTTATGGTCTATCATTATACTTTTTATAATTTTTTTTGGTACAACCAGCATTTTTGTGATTTGTGCAATTTCTGGTCATGTTCCCTCTATTCAATTCTATTGTGCCACCTGCCATATTATGCCATTCTGCTCCATTCTGCCTTTCCCATTTTCCTTTTTAAACTTTTTCTGCACTTTTACACCCCTTCTGCTTATTCTGCTTCTGCTACTTTAAACCAATAGTTCTGCCTTTTACAATTTGTGCATTTTGTGCCGTTTTATGCCATTTTTCTGCCCCATTCTGCCTTTCTGCCCTTCTCTTTTGCTTTTTCAACTTTTTCTGTTTTTTGAAGGTTTTTCTGCTTATTCTGCTTCTGCCTTTTACAGTTTTTGCATTTTGTGCCATTTTATGCCACTTTTCTGCAAATTAAAATTTTCTGCTTTTCCTTATGCAAATTTATTATTTCTGCCTTTCTTTCTGCAAATTCTGCCATTTTTGGTCATTCTGCTCTTTCTGCTTCTGCTAAATTATTCTGCTTTTTAACGATTGTGCAAATTGTGCCATTTTATGCCATCTTTCTGCAAATTCAAATTTTCTGCTTTTTCTTATGCAAATTCATTATTTCTGCCTTTCCTTCTGCAAATTCAGCTGTTTTTGGTCATTATGCTCTTTCTGCTTCTGCTAAATAATTCTGCTTTTTAACGATTTTGCAATTTATGCTATTTTATGCCATAAATTTTTTAGCTTACGCAAACACTCGCAATGGCTTCTGCCATTGCAATTTCTAGTTATTGAGTGTTTGCGTAGCATTACGCAAACACTAATTGTTATGGAAGTTCTTTATTATTATTATTGAGTGTTTGCGTAGCATTACGCAAACACTAATTGTTATGGAAGTTCTTTATTATTATTATTCAGGATTTTTCCCGTTTTTCGGTTCGTTTCACGCCTTCAGCAGTTTAACCAATTTTTGCCATTTTTACATATAATGTTTGTGGTCATTGGGAGAATTATGCTATTACTTTTGGCAGTTCTGCCACTTATGGTTTTTGTGCAAAATGCCATTTTATGCCATATTTTTCCCATTGACTTATAATGGGGCTTGTACAAATTCATGTTTTTTGCACATTTTTCTGCCACTTATGCCCTTTACGCTCATTGTGCTCATTCTGCCAATGGTTCTGCTTCGTTTAAGCAGCAGTTCAGCCATTTAAAGTGTTTGTGGTTTGCGCTATTTTATGCCATTTTTCTGCCCCATTCATTTCTAATGGGACTTTTGCCATTTATTGTCTATCCTTAAACTTTTAATAAATTTTTTGGTACAACTAGCATTTTAGTGATTTGTGCAGTTTCAGGCCATGTTCCCTCTATTCAATTCTATTGAGCCACCTGCCATATTATGCCATTCTGCCCCATTATGCCTTTCTGCTCTTCTGCCCTTCCCTTTTGCTTTTTAAACTTTTTCTGCTTTTTAAAGCTTTTTCTGCTTATTCTGCTTCTGCCTTCTAATTCTGCCTTTTACAGTTTTTGCATTTTGTGCCATTTTATGCCACTTTTCTGCCCCATTCATTTCCAATGGGACTTTTGCAATTTATTGTTTATTCTTATACTTTTTATACATTTTTTGGTAAAAGCAGCATTTTAGTGATTTGTGCAATTTCAGGCCATGTTCCCTCTTTTCAATTCTATTGTGCCACCTGCCATATTATGCCATTCTGCCCCATTACGCCTTTCTGCCCTTCCCTTTTGCTTTTTAAACTTTTTCTGCTTTTTTAAGCTTTTTCTGCTTATTCTGCTTCTGCCTTCTAATTCAGCCTTATACAGTTTTTGCATTTTGTGCCATTTTATGCCACTTTTCTGCCCCATTCATTTCTAATGGGACTTTTGCAATTTATTGTCTATCATTTTACATTTTATACATTTTTTGGTACAACCAGCATTTTAGTGATTTGTGCAATTTCAGGCCATGTTCCCTTTATTCAATTCCTATTGTGCCACCTGTCATATTATGCCATTCTGCCCCATTCTGCCTTTCTGCCCTTCCCTTTTGCTTTTTCAACTTTTTCTGCTTTTTTAAGCTTTTTCTGCTTATTCTGCTTCTGCCTTCTAATTCTGCCTTTTACAGTTTTTGCAAATTGTGCCATTTTATGCCATCTTTCTGCAAATTCAAATTTTCTGCTTTTCCTTATGCAAATTCATTATTTCTGCCTTTCCTTCTGCAACTTCTGGTCATTCTGCTCTTTCTGCTTCTGCTAAATAATTCTGCTTTTTAACGATTTTGCAATTTATGCCATTTTATGCCATCAATTTTTCAGCTTACGCAAACACTCGCAATGGCTTCTGCCATTGCAATTTCTAGTTATTATTATTATATTTTTTTCCCGTTTTTCGGTTCGTTTCACGCCTTCAGCAGTTTAACCAATTTTTGCCATTTTTACATATAATGTTTGTGGTCATTGGGAGAATTATGCTATTACTTTTGGCAGTTCTACCACTTATGGTTTTTGTGCAAAATGCCATTTTATGCCGTATTTTTCCCATTGACTTATAATGGGGCTTGTACAAATTCATGTTTTTTGCACATTTTTCTGCCACTTATGGCCTTTATGCTCATTGTGCTTATTCTGCCATTCATTATGCTTCGTTTCACCAGCAGTTCAGCCATTTAAAGTGTTTGTGGTTTGCGCTATTTTATGCCATTTTTCTTCCCCATTCATTTCTAAAGGGACTTTTGCCATTTATTGTCTATCCTTGTACTTTTTATACATTTTTTGGTACAACCAGCATTTTAGTGATTTGTGCAGTTTCAGGCCATGTTCCCTCTATTCAATTCTATTGTGCCACCTGCCATATTATGCCATTATGCCCCATTATGCCTTTCTGCCCTTCTGCCCTTCCCTTTTGCTTTTTAAACTTTTTCTGCTTTTTTAAGGTTTTTATGCTTATTCTGCTTCTGCCTTCTAATTCTGCCTTTTACAGTTTTTGCATTTTGTGCCATCTAATGCCACTTTTCTGCCCCATTCATTTTTAATGGGACTTTTGCAAAATCATAATTTCTGCCTTTTTTTTTTGCAAATTCTGCCCTTTTTGGTCATTTTGCTTGTGCTACTTTTAACCAATAATTCTGCCTTTTACAGTTTTTGCATTTTGTGCCGTTTTATGCCATTTTTCTGCCCAATTCATTTCTAATGGGACTTTTGGCCTTTATGGTCTATCATTATACTTTTTATAATTTTTTTTGGTACAACCAGCATTTTTGTGATTTGTGCAATTTCTGGTCATGTTCCCTCTATTCAATTCTATTGTGCCACCTGCCATATTATGCCATTCTGCTCCATTCTGCCTTTCCCATTTTCCTTTTTAAACTTTTTCTGCACTTTTACACCCCTTCTGCTTATTCTGCTTCTGCTACTTTAAACCAATAGTTCTGCCTTTTACAATTTGTGCATTTTGTGCCGTTTTATGCCATTTTTCTGCCCCATTCTGCCTTTCTGCCCTTCTCTTTTGCTTTTTCAACTTTTTCTGTTTTTTGAAGGTTTTTCTGCTTATTCTGCTTCTGCCTTTTACAGTTTTTGCATTTTGTGCCATTTTATGCCACTTTTCTGCAAATTAAAATTTTCTGCTTTTCCTTATGCAAATTTATTATTTCTGCCTTTCTTTCTGCAAATTCTGCCATTTTTGGTCATTCTGCTCTTTCTGCTTCTGCTAAATTATTCTGCTTTTTAACGATTGTGCAAATTGTGCCATTTTATGCCATCTTTCTGCAAATTCAAATTTTCTGCTTTTTCTTATGCAAATTCATTATTTCTGCCTTTCCTTCTGCAAATTCAGCTGTTTTTGGTCATTATGCTCTTTCTGCTTCTGCTAAATAATTCTGCTTTTTAACGATTTTGCAATTTATGCTATTTTATGCCATAAATTTTTTAGCTTACGCAAACACTCGCAATGGCTTCTGCCATTGCAATTTCTAGTTATTATTATTATTATTATATTTTTTTCCCGTTTTTCGGTTCGTTTCACGCCTTCAGCAGTTTAACCAATTTTTGCCATTTTTACATATAATGTTTGTGGTCATTGGGAGAATTATGCTATTACTTTTGGCAGTTCTACCACTTATGGTTTTTGTGCAAAATGCCATTTTATGCCGTATTTTTCCCATTGACTTATAATGGGGCTTGTACAAATTCATGTTTTTTGCACATTTTTCTGCCACTTATGGCCTTTATGCTCATTGTGCTTATTCTGCCATTCATTATGCTTCGTTTAACCAGCAGTTCAGCCATTTAAAGTGTTTGTGGTTTGTGCTATTTTATGCCATTTTTCTTCCCCATTCATTTCTAAAGGGACTTTTGCCATTTATTGTCTATCCTTGTACTTTTTATACATTTTTTGGTACAACCAGCATTTTAGTGATTTGTGCAGTTTCAGGCCATGTTCCCTCTATTCAATTCTATTGTGCCACCTGCCATATTATGCCATTCTGCCCCATTATGCCTTTCTGCCCTTCTGCCCTTCCCTTTTGCTTTTTAAACTTTTTCTGCTTTTTTAAGGTTTTTATGCTTATTCTGCTTCTGCCTTCTAATTCTGCCTTTTACAGTTTTTGCATTTTGTGCCATTTAATGCCACTTTTCTGCCCCATTCATTTTTAATGGGACTTTTGCAAATTCATATTTTCTGCCTTTTCTTTTGCAAATTCTGCCCTTTTTGGTCATTCTGCCTGTTCTTATTCTGCTTCTGCTACTTTTAACCAATAATTCTGCCGTTTACAGTTTTTGCAAATTGTGCCATTTTATGCCATCTTTCTGCAAAATCATAATTTCTGCCTTTCCTTTTGCAAATTCTGCCCTTTTTGGTCATTTTGCTTGTGCTACTTTTAACCAATAATTCTGCCTTTTACAGTTTTTGCATTTTGTGCCGTTTTATGCCATTTTTCTGCCCAATTAATTTCTAATGGGACTTTTGGCCTTTATGGTCTATCATTATACTTTTTATAATTTTTTTTGGTACAACCAGCATTTTTGTGATTTGTGCAATTTCTGGCCATGTTCCCTCTATTCAATTCTATTGTGCCACCTGCCATATTATGCCATTCTGCCCCATTCTGCCTTTCTACCCTTTCCTTTTGCTTTTTCAACTTTTTCTGCTTTTTTAAGCTTTTTCTGCTTATTCTGCTTCTGCCTTCTAATTCAGCCTTTTACAGTTTTTGCATTTTGTGCCATTTTATGCCACTTTTCAGCAAATTCAAAGTTTCTGCTTTTCCTTATGCAAATTCATTATTTCTGCCTTCCCTTCTGCAAATTCTGCTGTTTTTGGTCATTATGCTCTTTCTGCTTCTGCTAAATAATTCTGCTTTTTAACGATTTTGCAATTTATGCTATTTTATGCCATACATTTTTTAGCTTACGCAAACACTCGCAATGGCTTCTGCCATTGCAATTTCTAGTTATTATTCAGGATTTTTCCCGTTTTTCGGCGCGTTTCAACTCTTCAACAGTTTTACCAATTTTTGCCATTTTCACATATAACGTTTATGGTCATTGGGAGAATTCTGCTATTACTTTTGGCAGGTCTGCCACTTATGGTTTTTGTGCAAAATGCCATTTTATGCCATATTTTTCCCATTGACTTATAATGGGGCTTGTACAAATTCATGTTTTTTGCACATTTTTCTGCCACTTATGCCCTTTATGCTCATTGTGCTTATTCTGCCATTCATTATGCTTCATTTAAGCAGCAGTTCAGCCATTTAAATTGTTTGTGGTTCGTGCTATTTTATGCCATTTTCTGCCCCATTCATTTCTAAAGGGACCTTTGCCATTTATTGTCTATCCTTGTACTTTTTATACATTTTTTGGTACAACCAGCATTTTAGTGATTTGTGCAGTTTCAGGCCATGTTCCCTCTATTCAATTCTATTGTGCCACCTGCCATATTATGCCATTCTGCCCCATTATGCCTTTCTGCCCTTCTGCCCTTCCCTTTTGCTTTTTAAACTTTTTCTGCTTTTTTAAGGTTTTTCTGCTTATTCTGCTTCTGCCTTCTAATTATGCCTTTTACAGTTTTTGCATTTTGTGCCATTTAATGCCACTTTTCTGCCCCATTCATTTTTAATGGGACTTTTGCAAATTCACATTTTCTGCCTTTTCTTTTGCAAATTCTGCCCTTTTTGGTCATTCTGCCTGTTCTTATTCTGCTTCTGCTACTTTTAACCAATAATTCTGTCGTTTACAGTTTTTGCAAATTGTGCCATTTTATGCCATCTTTCTGCAAAATCATAATTTCTGCCTTTCATTTTGCAAATTCTGCCCTTTTAGGTCATTTTGCTTGTGCTACTTTTAACCAATAATTCTGCCTTTTACAGTTTTTGCATTTTGTGCCGTTTTATGCCATTTTTCTGCCCAATTCATTTCTAAAGGGACTTTTGGCCTTTATGGTCTATCATTATACTTTTTATAATTTTTTTTGGTACAACCAGCATTTTTGTGATTTGTGCAATTTCTGGCCATGTTCCCTCTATTCAATTCTATTGTGCAACCTGCCATATTATGCCATTCTGCCCCATTCTGCCTTTCCCATTTTCCTTTTGCTTTTTCAACTTTTTCTGCACTTTTACACCCCTTCTGCTTATTCTGCTTCTGCTACTTTAAACCAATAGTTCTGCCTTTTACAATTTGTGCATTTTGTTCCGTTTTATGCCATTTTTCTGCCCCATTCTGCCTTTCTGCCCTTCCCTTTTGCTTTTTCAACTTTTTCTGTTTTTTGAAGGTTTTTCTGCTTATTCTGCTTCTGCCTTTTACAGTTTTTGCATTTTGTGCTATTTTATGCCATTTTTCTGCCCCATTCATTTCTAAAGGGACTTTTGCCATTTATTGTCTATCCTTATACTTTTTATACATTTTTTGGTACAACCAGCATTTTAGTGATTTGTGCAATTTCAGGGCATGTTCCCTCTATTCAATTCTATTGTGCCACCTGCCATATTATGCCATTCTGCCCCATTATGCCTTTCTGCCCTTCTGCTCTTCCCTTTTGCTTTTTAAACTTTTTTTTGCTTTTTTAAGCTTTTTCTGCTTATTCTGCTTCTGCCTTCTAATTCTGCCTTTTACAGTTTTTGCATTTTGTGCCATTTTCTGCCACTGTTCTGCCCCATTCATTTCTAATGGGACTTTTGCAATTTATTGTCTATCCTTGTAATTTTTATACATTTTTTGGTACAACCAGCATTTTAGTGATTTGTGCAATTTCAGGCCATGTTCCCTCTATTCAATTCTATTGTGCCACCTGCCATATTATGCCATTCTGCCCCATTATGCCTTTCTGCCCTTCTGCTCTTCCCTTTTGCTTTTTCAACTTTTTCAGCTTTTTTAAGCTTTTTCTGCTTATTCTGCTTCTGCCTTCTAATTCAGCCTTTTACAGTTTTTGCATTTTGTGCCATTTTATGTCACTTTTCCGCAAATTCATATTTTCTGCTTTTCCTTATGCAAATTCATTATTTCTACCTTTCTTTCTGCAAATTCTGCCATTTTTGGTCATTCTGCTTGTGCTACTTTTAACCAATAATTCTGCCTTTTACAGTTTTTGCATTTTGTGCCGTTTTATGCCATTTTTCTGCCCAATTCATTTCTAATGGGACTTTTGGCCTTTATGGTCTATCATTATACTTTTTATAATTTTTTTTGGTACAACCAGCATTTTTGTGATTTGTGCAATTTCTGGCCATGTTCCCTCTATTCAATTCTATTGTGCCACCTGCCATATTATGCCATTCTGCCCCATTCTGCCTTTCCCATTTTCCTTTTGCTTTTTAAACTTTTTCTGCACTTTTACACCCCTTCTGCTTATTCTGCTTCTGCTACTTTAAACCAATAGTTCTGCCTTTTACAATTTGTGCATTTTGTGCCGTTTTATGCCATTTTTCTGCCCCATTCTGCCTTTCTGCCCTTCTCTTTTGCTTTTTCAACTTTTTCTGTTTTTTGAAGGTTTTTCTGCTTATTCTGCTTCTGCCTTTTACAGTTTTTGCATTTTGTGCTATTTTATGCCACTTTTCTGCTCCATTCCTTTTCTTTTGCAAATTCTGCCCTTTTTGGTCATTCTGCCTGTTCTTATTCTGCTTCTGCTACTTTTAACCAATAATTCTGCCGTTTACAGTTTTTGCAAATTGTGCCATTTTATGCCATCTTTCTGCAAAATCATAATTTCTGCCTTTCCTTTTGCAAATTCTGCCCTTTTTGGTCATTTTGCTTGTGCTACTTTTAACCAATAATTCTGCCTTTTACAGTTTTTGCATTTTGTGCCGTTTTATGCCATTTTTCTGCCCAATTAATTTCTAATGGGACTTTTGGCCTTTATGGTCTATCATTATACTTTTTATAATTTTTTTTGGTACAACCAGCATTTTTGTGATTTGTGCAATTTCTGGCCATGTTCCCTCTATTCAATTCTATTGTGCCACCTGCCATATTATGCCATTCTGCCCCATTCTGCCTTTCTACCCTTTCCTTTTGCTTTTTCAACTTTTTCTGCTTTTTTAAGCTTTTTCTGCTTATTCTGCTTCTGCCTTCTAATTCAGCCTTTTACAGTTTTTGCATTTTGTGCCATTTTATGCCACTTTTCAGCAAATTCAAAGTTTCTGCTTTTCCTTATGCAAATTCATTATTTCTGCCTTCCCTTCTGCAAATTCTGCTGTTTTTGGTCATTATGCTCTTTCTGCTTCTGCTAAATAATTCTGCTTTTTAACGATTTTGCAATTTATGCTATTTTATGCCATACATTTTTTAGCTTACGCAAACACTCGCAATGGCTTCTGCCATTGCAATTTCTAGTTATTATTATAGTTTCCACTTCCACAAAATTTCCGGAGATTTCAACTCAAAAACCGTTTCACGTATTCACGTCATTCAACTTTTAAACTGTTCCACTTATTAGTCTCCAGTGTGCTATTACTTTTGGTATTTGTACCTCTTGTACTTTTTGAAGTATTTCAAATACTTTGTAGTACTTTTCCCATTCATTTTAATAGGGCATCTGTTAAACCTGGTCTAACCATTGAACTGTTCTAACCATGCAACTGTGTAACTGTCCAACTGTGTAACTGTCCAACTGTGTAACTGTCCAACTGTGTAACTGTCCAACTTATCCAACTGTCCAACTTATCCAACTGTGCAACTGTCCAACTGTTCCAACTGTCCAATTTATCCAACTTATCCAACTTATCCAACTGTTCCAACTTATCCAACTGATCCAACTGTCCAACTTATCCAACTGATCCAACTGTCCAACTTATCCAACTTATCCAACTGATCAAACTTATCCAACTGATCCAACTGTCCAACTGACCAAACTTATCCAACTTATCCAGCTGATCCAACTTATCCAACTGATCCAACTGATCCAATTTATCCAACTGATCCAACTTATCCAACTGATCCAACTTATCCAACTGATCCAACTGTCCAACTGACCAAACTTATCCAACTTATCCAGCTGATCCAACTTATCCAACTGATCCAACTGATCCAACTGTCCAACTGACCAAACTTATCCAACTTATCCAGCTGATCCAACTTATCCAACTGATCCAATTTATCCAACTGATCCAACTGTCCAACTGATCCAACTTATCCAACTGATCCAACTGTCCAACTGATCCAACTTACAACTGATCCAACTTATCCAACTGATCCAACTGTCCAACTGATCCAACTTATCCAACTTATCCAACTGTCCAACTGATCCAACTGATCCAACTGATCCAACTGATTCAACTGTCCAACTGATCCAACTTATCCAACTGATCCAACTGTCCAACTGATCCAACTTATCCAACTTATCCAACTTATCCAACTGATCCAACTTATCCAACTGATCCAACTGTCCAACTGATCCAACTTATCCAACTTATCCAACTTATCCAACTGATCCAACTTATCCAGCTGATCCAACTTATCCAACTGATCCAATTTATCCAACTTATCCAACTGATCCAACTTATCCAACTGATCCAACTGTCCAACTGACCAAACTTATCCAACTTATCCAGCTGATCCAACTTATCCAACTGATCCAACTGTCCAACTGACCAAACTTATCCAACTTATCCAGCTGATCCAACTTATCCAACTGATCCAATTTATCCAACTGATCCAACTTATCCAACTGATCCAACTGTCCAACTGATCCAACTTATCCAACTGATCCAACTGTCCAACTGATCCAACTTACAACTGATCCAACTTATCCAACTGATCCAACTGTCCAACTGATCCAACTTATCCAACTGATCCAACTGATCCAACTGATTCAACTGTCCAACTGATCCAACTTATCCAACTGATCCAACTGTCCAACTGATCCAACTTATCCAACTGATCCAACTGATTCAACTGTCCAACTGATCCAACTTATCCAACTGATCCAACTGTCCAACTGATCCAACTTATCCAACTGTCCAACTTATCCAACTTATCCAACTGTTACAACTGTCCAACTTATCCAACTGATCCAACTGTCCAACTTATCCAACTTATCCAACTGATTCAACTGTCCAACTTATCCAACTTATCCAACTGTTCCAACTTATCCAACTTATCCAACTGATCCAACTTATCCAACTGATCGAACTTATCCAACTGTCCAACTTATCCAACTGATCCAACTTATCCAATTGATCAAACTGTCCAACTGATCCAACTTATCCAACTGATCCAACTGTCCAACTGATCCAACTTATCCAACTGATCCAACTGTCCAACTTATCCAACTGTTCCAACTGTCCAACTTATCCAACTGTTCCAACTGATCCAACTGATCCAACTGTCCAACTTATCCAACTTATCCAACTGATTCAACTGTCCAACTTATCCAACTGTTGCAACTGTCCAACTTATCCAACTTATCCAACTGATCCAACTGTCCAACTTATCCAACTTATCCAACTGATCCAACTTATTCAACTGTCCAACTTATCCAACTTATCCAACTGATCCAACTGATCCAACTTATCCAACTGATCCAACTGATCCAACTGATCCAACTTATCCAACTGTTCCAACTTATCCAACTGATCCAACTGATCCAACTGATCCAACTTATCCAACTGATCCAACTGTCCAACTGATCCAACTTATCCAACTTATCCAACTGATCCAATTGTCCAACTTATCCAACTTATCCAACTGATCCTGACTAAACAACAAATAGGGTTTTTCACAATAAAAGCACTGCAAAACAACAAAATAAGGTTTTCACAATAAAAACACTGTAAAACACTAAAATAGGGATTTTCACAATAAAAGCACTGTAAAACACTAAAATAGGGATTTTCACAATAAAAGCACTGTATAACACTAAAATAGGGATTTTCACAATAAAGGCACTGTAAAACACTAAAATAGGAATTTTCACAATAAAAGCACTGTAAAACACTAAAATAAGGTTTTTCACAATAAAAGCACTGTAAAACACTAAAATAGGGCTTTTCACAATAAAAGCACTGCAAAACAACAAAATAGGGTTTTTCACAATAAAAGCACTGTAAAACACTAAAATAGGGATTTTCACAATAAAAGCACTGCAAAACAACAAAATAGGGTTTTTCACAATAAAAGCACTGTAAAACACTAAAATAGGGATTTTCACATTAAAAGCACTGTAAAACACTAAAACAGGGCTTTTCACAATAAAAGCACTGTAAAACAACAAAATAGGGTTTTTCACAATAAAAGCACTGTAAAACACACAAATAGGGATTTTCATAATAAAAGCACTGTAAAACACTAAAATAGGGATTTTCACAATAAAAGCACTGTAAAACACTAAAATAGAGATTTTCACAATAAAAGCACTGTAAAACACTAAAATAGAGATTTTCAGAATAGAAGCACTGTAAAACACTAAAAAAGGGGTTTTCACAATAAAAGCACTGTAACACACTAAAATAGGGTTTTTCACAATAAAAGCACTGTAAAACAACAAAATAGGGTTTTTCAGAATAAAAGCACTGTAAAACACTGAAATAGAGATTTTCACAATAAAAGCACTGTAAAACACTAAAATAAGAATTTTCACAATAAAAGCACTGTAAAAAACACAAATAGAGATTTTCACAATAAAAGCACAGTAAATCACTAAAAAAGGGTTTTTCACAATAAAAGCACTGTAAAACACTAAAATAGGGTTTTTCACAATAAAAGCACTGTAAAACACTAAAATAGGGATTTTCACAATAAAAGCACTGTAAAACACTAAAATAGGAATTTTCACAATAAAAGCACTGTAAAAACACAAAATAGGAATTTTCAGAATAGAAGCACTGTAAAACACCAAAACAGGGCTTTTCACAATAAAAGCACTGTAAAACACTAAAACAGGGCTTTTCACAATAAAAGCACTGTAAAACACTAAAACAGGGCTTTCATTCATTCATTTTCTACCGCTTTTCCCGTTAGGGGTCGCGGGTGACTGGAGCCTATCCCAGTAACTTTGGGCCGAAGGCGGGGTACACCCTGGACAGGGGCCAACTTGTCGCAGGGCTGACACAGAGACGAACACAGACAGACAACCATTCACTCTCACATTCATTCACTAGGGTCAATTTAGAGTCACCAATTCACCAACACATGCATGTGTTTGGACGGTGGGAGGAAGCCAGAGTGCCCGGAGAGAACCCACGGTAACACGGAGAGGACATGCAGACTCCACCCAGAGAGTTCGTGTGATGGTGTGTATTGGTCCGCCCGGGGCTCGAACCCACGAGGCTAGAACGCTAACCGCTCTGCCACTGTGCAAAACAGGGCTTTTCACAATAAAAGCACTGCAAAACAACAAAATACGGTTTTTCACAATAAAAGCACTGTAAAACACTAAAATAGGGATTTTGACAATAAAAGCACTATAAAACACTAAAATAGGGCTTTTCACATTAAAAGCAAACATTAAAAAAGAGATTTTCACAATAAAGGCACTGTAAAACACTAAAATAGGGATTTTCACAATAAAAGCACTGTAAAACACTAAAATAGGACATTTCACAGTAAAAGCACTGTAAAACTCAATACTACTATTACTAGTACTCCAACAACTCCTACTGTGCAACTCCTACTGTGCAACTCCTACTGTACAACTCCTACTGTACCACTACTAGTGTACTAGTCATGCTATTACTGTGCTACTATTACTTTAGAAGTGCTACTAGTACTTCGACTTCTGTACAACTGCTACTACTACTACAATTTCTTTACTACTGCTTCAAGAACTTATTTACTACTACGAGTGGTACTAAAACTTCTTTACAACTACTTCTACTACAACTTCTTTACAACTCTTCCTACTTCAACTTCTTTACCACTACTACTACTACGAGTACTTCTTTACTACTACTGCAACTTATTTAATACTGCTACTACTACTTCTTTACTACTACTATTACTGCAACCTATGTATTACTGCTACTACAACTTCTTTACCACCACCACTACTACTACTACTAGTACATCTTTACTAATACTACTACTACAACTTTGCTATTACTACAACTACTACTACTATTCCTGCTGCTGCTGCTACTACAGTACTACTTGTGGTCATATTGTGCTCCTACTACTTTACAACTGCTTCTACTACTACTTCAACTTCTGTACAACTACTACCATTACTACTACAATTTATTGACTAGTGCTACAACAACTTATTGACGATTACTACTGGTACTACAACTTCTTTACAACAACTTTTACTCCGACTTCTTTTCTACTCTTACTGTATTACTAGTACTATGTCTACTACTACTACTACAGCTACAAATTCTTTCCAAGTACAACTTATTTAAAACTCTTTCTACTTCAACCTCTTTACCAATACTTCAACTACAACTTCTTTACAACTCATTCTACTACAACATCTAATCTACTACTTCAACTACTTTTGCGACTACTACAACTACTTCAACTACTTTTTCAGCCAATGCAACCACTTGCAATGGCTTCAGCCATTGCAGAGATTCTAGTTATTAAGTGGTTGCATTGGAAACAATGCAACCACTTGTAGTTTTTCCTTTTCTTTATTATTATTATAGTTTCCACTTCCACAAAATTTCCGGAGATTTCAACTCAAAAACCGTTTCACGTATTCACGTCATTCAACTTTTAAACTGTTCCACTTATTAGTCTCCAGTGTGCTATTACTTTTGGTATTTGTACCTCTTGTACTTTTTGAAGTATTTCAAATACTTTGTAGTACTTTTCCCATTCATTTTAATAGGGCATCTGTTAAACCTGGTCTAACCATTGAACTGTTCTAACCATGCAACTGTGTAACTGTCCAACTGTGTAACTGTCCAACTGTGTAACTGTCCAACTGTGTAACTGTCCAACTGATCCAACTGATCCAACTTATCCAACTGATCCAACTGATCCAACTGTCCAACTTATCCAACTTATCCAACTGATCCAACTGATCCAACTTATCCAACTGTCCAACTTATCCAACTTATCCAACTTATCCAACTTATCCAACTGTCCAACATATCCAACTTATCCAACTTATCTAACTTATCCAACTGTCCAACTTATCCAACTTATCCAACTTATCCAACTGTCCAACTTATCCAACTTATCCAACTTATCCAACTGTCCAACTTATCCAACTTATCTAACTTATCCAACTGTCCAACTTATCCAACTGATCCAACTTATCCAACTTATCCAACTGTCCAACTTATCCAACTTATCCAACTGTCCAACTTATCCAACTTATTCAACTGATCCAACTTATCCAACTGATCCAACTTATCCAACTGTCCAACTTATCCAACTTATCCAACTTATCCAACTGATCCAACTGTCCAACTTATTCAACTTATCCAACTGATCCAACTGTCCAACTTATCCAACTTATCCAACTGATCCAACTGTCCAACTTATCCAACTTATCCAACTGATTCAACTTATCCAACTGTTCAACTTATCCAACTTATCCAACTGATCCAACTTATCCAACTGTCCAACTTATCCAACTTATCCAACTTATCCAACTGTCCAACTTATCCAACTTATCCAACTGTCCAACTTATCCAACTTATCCAACTTATCCAACTGATCCAACTGTTCAACTTATCCAACTTATCCAACTGATCCAACTTATCCAACTTATCCAACTGTCCAACTTATCCAACTTATCCAACTTATCCAACTGTCCAACTTATCCAACTTATCCAACTGTCCAACTTATCCAACTTATCCAACTTATCCAACTGATCCAACTTATC
The DNA here is from genome assembly GCA_020698575.1 of Bostrychus sinensis. Lineage (NCBI taxonomy): Eukaryota > Metazoa > Chordata > Actinopteri > Gobiiformes > Eleotridae > Bostrychus > Bostrychus sinensis. The sequence goes on from CM036242.1 coordinate 38,815,769, forward strand.
CAACTGATCCAACTTATCCAACTGATCCAACTGATCCAACTCATCCAACTGATCCAACTGTCCAACTTATCCAACTGATCCAACTTATCCAACTGATCCAACTGTCCAACTTCCAACTTATCCAACTGATCCAACTTATCCAACTGATCCAACTTATCCAACTTATCCAACTGATCCAACTGTCCAACTTATCCAACTGATCCAACTGATCCAACTTATCCAACTGATCCAACTTATCCAACTGATCCAACTGATCCAACTTATCCAACTGATCCAACTGATCCAACTGATCCAACTTATCCAACTGTCCAACTTATCCAACTGATCCAACTTATCCAACTGTCCAACTTATCCAACTTATCCAACTTATCCAACTGATCCAACGGTCCAACTTCATAAGAAACTTCAACTTCATTAGTACCTCAACTCCTTCAGTACTTTAGTATTTTAAGTACTTTAACTTGTAGTACTTTAATTTGTAGTAGTAATACTACATAGTACTTATACATTTTATAGTAATACTTTTTCTAACCCTTCAAATCTTCAACTCTTTAACTTATCAATTGTTCGACCTGATGAAATAGTTCACCTAAATTACTACTACACCTTCAGTACTGTAGTATTTTAAGTACTATAACTTGTAGTACTTATATTTGTAGTAATAATACTACATAGTACTTACACTCATATTAATACTTTTCATTCATATTTTTTCAGTGTTCTTTAAGTGTTTAATTTACAGTTCTAGAGTAATTCAGTACATTACAGCATTAAGTAGTTGTAGTGAAATTTTAAGTACTTGTAGTAAAAGTACACATAATACTACCTTCACAATAAAAGCTCAACAAAACTTTCCATTCATTTTAAGAGGAAGTAATAGCAATTCAGGACTAAGTTTTCACTTTCTTTATCTTTAAGTGGTTGTAGTAGTACTATTTGTAGTAGTAGTAGTAATAGTAGTAGTAGTAGATTTTCAAAATAAAAGCATTGCAAAATGCAATGGTAGGGATTTTCACAATAAAAGGACTGTAAAACACTAAAACAGGAATTTTTACAATAAAAGCACTGTAAAACACACAGATTTTCACAATAACTGCACAGCAAAACACTAAAATAAGGGTTTTCACAATAAAAGCACTGTAAAACACCAAAATAAGGATTTTCACAATAAAAGCACTGTAAAACACTAAAATAAGGTTTTTCACAATAAAAGCACTGTAAAACACTAAAATAGGGCTTTTCACAATAAAAGCACTGTAAAACACTAAAACAAGGCTTTTCACAATAAAAGCACTGTAAAACACTAAAACAGGGCTTTTCACAATAAAAGCACTGCAAAACAACAAAATAAGGTTTTTCACGATAAAAGCACTGTAAAAAACTAAAATAGGGATTTTCAGAATAAAAGCACTGTAAAACACTAAAATAGGGCTTTTCACAATAAAAGCACTGTAAAACACTAAAACAGGGTTTTTCACAATAAAAGCACTGCAAAACAACAAAATAAGGTTTTTCACAATAAAAGCACTGTAAAAAACTAAAATAGGGATTTTCAGAATAAAAGCACTTTAAAACACTAAAATAGGGCTTTTCACAATAAAAGCACTGTAAAACACTAAAACAGGGTTTTTCACAATAAAAGCACTGTAAAACACTAAAACAGGGCTTTTCACAATAAAAGCACTGCAAAACAACAAAATAGGGTTTTTCACAATAAAAGCACTGTAAAACACTAAAATAGGGATTTTCACATTAAAAGCACTGTAAAACACTAAAACAGGGCTTTTCACAATAAAAGCACTGTAAAACAACAAAATAGGGTTTTTCACAATAAAAGCACTGTAAAACACACAAATAGGGATTTTCATAATAAAAGCACTGTAAAACACTAAAATAGGGATTTTCACAATAAAAGCACTGTAAAACACTAAAATAGAGATTTTCAGAATAGAAGCACTGTAAAACACCAAAACAGGGCTTTTCACAATAAAAGCACTGTAAAACACTAAAACAGGGCTTTTCACAATAAAAGCACTGTAAAACACTAAAACAGGGCTTTCATTCATTCATTTTCTACCGCTTTTCCCGTTAGGGGTCGCGGGTGACTGGAGCCTATCCCAGTAACTTTGGGCCGAAGGCGGGGTACACCCTGGACAGGGGCCAACTTGTCGCAGGGCTGACACAGAGACGAACACAGACAGACAACCATTCACTCTCACATTCATTCACTAGGGTCAATTTAGAGTCACCAATTCACCAACACATGCATGTGTTTGGACGGTGGGAGGAAGCCAGAGTGCCCGGAGAGAACCCACGGTAACACGGAGAGGACATGCAGACTCCACCCAGAGAGTTCGTGTGATGGTGTGTATTGGTCCGCCCGGGGCTCGAACCCACGAGGCTAGAACGCTAACCGCTCTGCCACTGTGCAAAACAGGGCTTTTCACAATAAAAGCACTGCAAAACAACAAAATACGGTTTTTCACAATAAAAGCACTGTAAAACACTAAAATAGGGATTTTGACAATAAAAGCACTATAAAACACTAAAATAGGGCTTTTCACATTAAAAGCAAACATTAAAAAAGAGATTTTCACAATAAAGGCACTGTAAAACACTAAAATAGGGATTTTCACAATAAAAGCACTGTAAAACACTAAAATAGGACATTTCACAGTAAAAGCACTGTAAAACTCAATACTACTATTACTAGTACTCCAACAACTCCTACTGTGCAACTCCTACTGTGCAACTCCTACTGTACAACTCCTACTGTACCACTACTAGTGTACTAGTCATGCTATTACTGTGCTACTATTACTTTAGAAGTGCTACTAGTACTTCGACTTCTGTACAACTGCTACTACTACTACAATTTCTTTACTACTGCTTCAAGAACTTATTTACTACTACGAGTGGTACTAAAACTTCTTTACAACTACTTCTACTACAACTTCTTTACAACTCTTCCTACTTCAACTTCTTTACCACTACTACTACTACGAGTACTTCTTTACTACTACTGCAACTTATTTAATACTGCTACTACTACTTCTTTACTACTACTATTACTGCAACCTATGTATTACTGCTACTACAACTTCTTTACCACCACCACTACTACTACTACTAGTACATCTTTACTAATACTACTACTACAACTTTGCTATTACTACAACTACTACTACTATTCCTGCTGCTGCTGCTACTACAGTACTACTTGTGGTCATATTGTGCTCCTACTACTTTACAACTGCTTCTACTACTACTTCAACTTCTGTACAACTACTACCATTACTACTACAATTTATTGACTAGTGCTACAACAACTTATTGACGATTACTACTGGTACTACAACTTCTTTACAACAACTTTTACTCCGACTTCTTTTCTACTCTTACTGTATTACTAGTACTATGTCTACTACTACTACTACAGCTACAAATTCTTTCCAAGTACAACTTATTTAAAACTCTTTCTACTTCAACCTCTTTACCAATACTTCAACTACAACTTCTTTACAACTCATTCTACTACAACATCTAATCTACTACTTCAACTACTTTTGCGACTACTACAACTACTTCAACTACTTTTTCAGCCAATGCAACCACTTGCAATGGCTTCAGCCATTGCAGAGATTCTAGTTGTACTTGCAACGTAACTAAAATAAATACAAATAACGTATGTGTGATACGTTATGTGTATTTATTTTAGTTACGCTGCAACGTGACTAAAATAAATACACATAACATATGTACGTTATGTGTATTTATTTTAGTTACGTTGCAAGTACAATGATTTCACTGACAGGCGTTACTCGGCGTTGTGGACGGTTATGCTGTTTGAAAGTTCATTCAACAGATCGCGGGCGTTCTTTGCTCTTCACCTCTCCGCCTGTGTCTGGCGCCATTTTCTCTCTCTTTTTTACAAAGGTAAGATACATTTTATTTTGATTTGTTTAATACTATAAACCGGGTAAAAATAATTATGGTTTACAACTAGCACTGGAATGCAAAAGAATGTTGCTAATGTCACTAGCTAGCCGCCAATGTCTCCGTAAGCACAACCATGCGTATTTTCCAGTGCTGTGTGATGCTGACTTGCAACTGGCGTAAATGTTGCGTAACGTGAAATTGACTTTGGTTTTCGAGTGATATGGACACTTGTTTCAGTGCCTTGCTTTGCATTTTTGATTTTTGGAAATTAATTCTGGGTGATGTGAAATATTATTCAAGCTTTGCATCTCCGACGACGCTGACGACGAAGATCCAGGAAACTTCATCGAAATGAATCTTAAACAGGGCTGCCAGATCTGACTGACACTTTCCAGCCCAAATATAACGTAAAACCCGCCAAACGCAATAAAAACCTGCCCAAATCACAACCATTCTACAATCTTAATGTTAAAACTGTAATACATATGAAATAGCATATTTTGAGCACACAAAATTTCACAACTGCCAATGGAAAAAGTAATAAACAGTCTCCACAATGAGTGTAATCAGAAATACAATACACGGGCTGCAGTGTTTACTTTTTTCAACCAATCAGAGGTCCATAATTAGACATGTGACTGACAATTAATGACACTAATATTACTACTTCTATTTTACAAATTAATTTTATTCATCAATAACCAGCAAATATATACAATTATTGATCAGGAAATTTTAAAATATTATTAAAATAAGTTTATTTTACATTTTCAAAATCCCGCCCCATAAGTCTAAAAATAGCCCAAACATTATACACCCGCCCAACGCTATTTTTTTCCGCCGAGAGAGAGCAAAAGTAGCCCAATTGGGTGGGAAACCGCCCAATCTGGCAACACTGATCGTAAAGGGTATGTTGCTAATTATCTAAACCACTTTATACATTTGGAGGATTAGGCTATTTTCGTGGACAAATTGTCAATATAGCAATGCTTGCTATATTTTTGGAATTCTTGCTACCCTTAAAAAATGATTAATGCTCTATATTAGAATATTTTGCTTTTTAAAAATGTTAGGCCCACCGACGTCCTCGTGGCCAATGATGGCTAATGTGGCCTACAGTTTATACGCTTGGCCTACATACGCCGCGAGAGACAGCCGATGCTTTGATATAGCAATTAAATAAAATTAAAGCTGTCTTTTAAAACCATCCTGAAATAGGTTGTTTGTGTGTGGAAGTTATAGAAGTTTTGTACATGCAGTCTAACGACCACTTTCTATCATTTCACATGATTTTTTTTACTTTTGCTGGCTACTTAGGCCTAGCTATGTTATGACTGTAGGCTAGAATTAAAAATAAAACTTAAAGTTTTACTTGAAATAGACACTAGTGTATTTTGAATAACACAAAATAGCAAAAAAAAAAAAAAAAAAAAATTGCATTGGTTGCCTATTTCATAGGTAGACAGGTTCATAGGACTATACACCTCTTCAGTCATTAGGCCTACATCCTCTTTTATATTGTCAGTGTTTTGCACAAACAGAAACAACAATGACTCACACAATATAATTAAGTTTATTTATACGCAGCTGTATGGTTATATTATAGCTTTCTCTGTACTTTTTTATTATCCCAATAATCAAATGATTTGCATAATGCTTATATGAATGTAAAAGAATAATAATGATATTAATAATATACACACAGGGCACCAAGAAACAGTAACAGGATGTAAGTATAGTTCTCTCAGGTGAGATAGTGATTGCAGCTTTTAACACAGTTAGTTCTCAAATATAAAAACCACCCATATGCTTTATTTTAGTTAGAGTCTAAGCCACATTTGTGCATTAAAATTGGCTGTGGCTCTTTACAGATTAAAATGTTGTATTTGTGGGAACAATTCGCTCTTTGGATCCCAATGGTTGCAGACCCCAGCTATAGGCTGATACAACAGTGTCTTGTTGTAATAACATTGTCTGGTTTGGATGCACAGTTGATCGTGGAATCAGCCAATGTAATTAGTGAACAAACATTAGAGGATGTATTAAAAGACTATATATGCAGTAACTCAATATACATTATAGTGGTGACATAGTAATAATATAATGTTTTGTCATTTCATCTGCAGATTTTATTCATTTCACACATTTGGAAAGGTGAGTATTGCATTGTACAAATGTATGTTTTTTCATTGCTGTTATACATATGACAATGTCTAATTTTTTTATTTGCCCATTCAGTCTAGAATAATAATAAAAACAGGAAAAGCTATTGGTCAGTCGGTTAAAAATCTTTTACGTGGGGATCAACCACTTAATCAGAGTGTTTACAAAAATGACAGTCTGTGGGGGAAAACTTGTACTTCATTGAAAATTCCTAACTCCACCCTTAACAGAAGGAGGATACAGAACATTTATTTACAACAACAGGTGGGTATAAACTCAAACTATTTGTTCACGTTACTTTACTAGTACTTGGTAATGTGCTGTTTTTGTTATTAAAAATATTCTAATGTGCTCCTTGTTTGTGGCCCCTTGAGCAGATTCAAGAACAAGGCTGTGCATCTCAGGAACCTTGTCCCCCAGAGCAAACACTGGGAGCAACAGAAGCAAGCCCTGCACCATCGGATGAGCAGGAGGCCTTATCCCCACAGGGGGCAATAGGAGCACCAGAAGCAAGCCCTGCACCATCGCATGAGCAGGAGGCCTTATCCCCACAGAGGGCAATAGGAGCACCAGAAGCAAGCCCTGCACCATCGGATGAGCAGGAGGCCTTATCCCCACAGGGGGCAATAGGAGCACCAGAAGCAAGCCCTGCACCATCAGGTGAACAGGATGCCTTATCCCCACAGGGGGCAATAGGAGCACCAGAAGCAAGCCCTGCACCATCGGATGAGCAGGAGGCCTTATCCCCACAGGGGGCAATAGGAGCACCAGAAGCAAGCCCTGCACCATCAGGTGAACAGGATGCCTTATCCCCACAGGGGGCAATAGGAGCACCAGAAGCAAGCCCTGCACCATCGGATGAGCAGGAGGCCTTATCCCCACAGGGGGCAATAGGAGCACCAGAAGCAAGCCCTGCACCATCAGGTGAACAGGATGCCTTATCCCCACAGGGGGCAATAGGAGCACCAGAAGCAAGCCCTGCACCATCGGATGAGCAGGAGGCCTTATCCCCACAGGGGGCAATAGGAGCACCAGAAGCAAGCCCTGCACCATCGGATGAGCAGGAGGCCTTATCCCCACAGGGGGCAATAGGAGCACCAGAAGCAAGCCCTGCACTATCGCATGAGCAGGAGGTGAGTTTTGTAAAAAAAAAAAATTCTTTGCTGTTATACATTAGACAATAGCTATTTTTTCTTTTCTTTTTCAGTCTACAGTAATAATAAAAACAGCAAGAGATATCGCTCAGTTGGTTAAAAATTCTTTTATGTGGGAATCAACCACTTAATCAAAGTGTTTACAAAAAGGACAGTCTGTGGGGGAAAGCTTGTACTTCATTGAAAATTCTTAACTCCACCCTTAACAGAAGGAGGATACAGAACATTTATTTACAACAACAGGTGGGTATAAACTCAAACTATTTGTTGACACTACTTTACAGTATGAGTACTTGGTAATGCACTGCTTTTGTTATTAAAAATATTCTGATGTGCTCCTCGTTTGTGGCCATTTGAGCAGATTCAAGAACAAGGCTGTGCATCTCAGTTACCCTGTCCCCCAGAGCAAACACTGGGAGCAACAGAAACAAGTCCTACACCATCAGATGGGCTGGAGGTGTTATCTCCACAGGGGGCAATAGGAGCACCAGAATCAAGCCCAGAAGAGGCTGATGATTCAGATAGTTGGGAGCCACTAAATGAGGTTAGTAACAAGTGACCAATGTGTATATTTATAGGAATGTATGTTGTTCATTCATCCAGCTTCTACCACTTAACCGGCACCGGCTCATGTGGACAGCAGTATTAGCAGGGATACTTAGATTTCCCTCTCTGTTCATAATAGTAATGAACAGAACCATTGACAAAATAAAGCCAGAGTACTATATCCTCTGGGAACAGGTCTGGATTACTCCTGGCAATGTTTGGCCCATGGTGGGGACCAAAATAATTACACATTGTTACTGCCTGAATCTGAGGTTCGACTGTCGTACAAATTCTCTCTCCCGTACCTTGTAATAGACTACCCCCCAGTCTGCCACTCCAGGTATGGTCCCCGCCCTCCACCTGATGCTGTCAACTAAAACAGCCAATCAACATCCAGAGACTTAAGGTACTCGGGGCAGACCTCAAAAACCCCTAGTGCCTTATCACTAGGGTCCTTTATGACCACCTCGGTTGAAGGACGAGTTCACCTCTGAGTCCTCAGGCTTGACCTTTTCTTCAGAAGAACTGACAAGATCCTTGGAAGTATTAGGGCTCAGGCAGGGCTCTGTCTGTCTGTCCAGCTTCCTCCTTCGCCAGATGATCCAACTCACCACAGGGGATAATCAGTAAAGGCTTTGCTCCTCTCTTCATCTGAACGTCCAAGACTTATGGCTGAAGATTGGATAAAGCTACAACAAATTCGTCCTTGTACATTGTGCACTGATGGACACCTTTGTGCTTGAATATAGTGTATGTTATAGACAAACCATGACTATCACAGAAGTCCAATAACAGAACACCCCTTGGGTTCACATTGGAGCCGTTCTCCCAGTCATGCCCCTCCAGATGTCCCTGTTATTGCCCATGTGGGACATGTACCAACATTTGTATCCAAAGGCATAATCAGAGATTGAGGCTGCAAATTAGCCTGTAGCTAGATGCCTTAAGTACATAGCCTTAAGTTACATATTGGTGGTAATGGTTGATTGTGCTGTCCCTGTGAAAGTAAATAAGCCAATAAAAATTAAAAAACATGAATTCCCTCAATAGAATGTCCCCAGAAAGAGAAACGTTCAGTCTCCTCCCAGCATTGCTTTCGCTAAAGATAATTGCTGTTTCTCTTTTTGACGGACAGGGTGGAAAATTTTTTGTCAAGAGCTATTTTAGTCCGTCATTGTATTCATGTATATATTTTTATATTAATATAGGCTTATAATGGTCAGGATAAAATTTTATTTATAAGAATATTTAATATACAAATGCCAAAACAATATTAACTCCTTTACTGTCCTGTTTATTTACTGAATGTGTCCTGAATCATCTAAAATTCATAACTCTATTGGACACTTGTTCTCCACATTCAATCACTTAGCGGGAGCAGAACAACACAGCCTGGTGAGCCTTGATTACGCCAAACTAGCTGCAGAGTACACTGCCTCAGAGGAGTGACGTCAGCAGCTGTACGGCTGTATACACTGTGCATGGCCTTGTTCCCCTTGCGCACAGAGCACCACAGAGCCATAGTGGCATGTGTTTTTGCAAACGTGTAGAATATGTTTATAGCCAGGACTCGGTAAAAGTGTTGAAATTAGTCCATATAGGACTTTGGTTACATGGAGAGGATTTTAAGTGACGCGCTCTAAATGTGCCGCTTTATTACCCCCTAGTCTCCCCAGAGCACATGGGACACAAACCATGGCAGTTTGTTCTTTTACTCAAATGCGTATTGAAGCTACAGCTAATGCAGTGACAGCCAGGAGCTTGGTTTATGCGGGCAAGACTGCACGCTCCACAGCAGTCACTACAAAGAAGCGAAAGCAAAAGGAGAAGGGCTTGTTTATTGGGCCTTAAAGCTCACCGCAACGCTGTTTTGTGCTCACTTTCAGACTGTGCAGGGGACAGCCTGCAGAGCGTATTGCTCTCTGCTCTGAGTCCACAGTGTTTTATGGTTTTTGGGTGCTTTAGTTTTGATTCAGCTTGGTGCACGTACACAGATAACTGCCGTCCAAGTAGATGAAGTTGAGACAAAGAGTATGACAATAATTAACTTGCACTGTTGCCATATCCAGGACAGAACTGGGTATTGCAAGTCCATCTTCCTTATATTCTTCGTTATATTCTGACGGGCGGCCTTTAGAATTTTAAATCAGAGCTATAAAGAATATGTCTGTGATGGAAAATTCTCACTCCGCATCCCAGGAACCATTTGGTAAGTTGGTAACACTCTCACATAAGCTTAGGCTGGTACTTTCAATCATCATAAGGGGTTTGAGAATCGCTCTTGCTCTGACCCATCACCTTGGACCTGTTTGGCATGGGAGACGCTACCAGGGGCATCAAGACCCCCGCATCATAGCTCCTTGGATCATTATAGTATATAGTAGTCCAAAAAAGGACCTATATTTTTTTTTAGAAACAAAATGTTTTATTATGATGTCTTCACAAACAGCACAATAAATCCTGCTGTACATTATTGCTGTATATTCATCCTGTGATCACTTGTGTGTCCCTTCAGGACTGCAGTAACTCATCACCCACTGAAAGGACAGTCTTCAGAAAAGCGTTACCGGAGACACCGTGTTTTTTTTTTATTAAAAGGGAGGACTGGCGCAAGTTACGGCAGACCCAAAGAAAACGTCAACTGAAAAGCCTGCAGTGGACCAATATTATCGCCCGGGGTATTCGGAGTATACACCCCTATTGCAGTTTTGGTTTTAAAGGACACACTGTAAAAATTCTTGGTTCTGTTAGAAGGAGCCCATTATTCACCTGCTCTGGATACTGCAGATTTGAGAATTGCCCTGTCAAGGTGAAGGTTGTAGTTAAAACTGAAGCAACTCTGAGGGCAGATGTAATTTTCTGGGGAAGCTCTGTCTGCCATAAGGCTCAAGAGCTGAAAAAGAGGCCGGTGAGAGCTGATGATAGAGCTATCCTGGCTCAGACTCTGAGCTCCCGATTGCCACGAAATGTCTATCTGAATAATTTGAACAAATTGGATGAAGACATTTTTGACTCAGGATGCCGAGATGAGGTGGCAACCCCATCTGCATTAAAAACTATTTCATGGGAAGAGAGGAAAAAGAATAGACGGCATGAAAATCATCTCATTAGTCTGCATTATATGTTTGGGGAGGAAAGGGACAGTAATGACAGGGTGATTCAAAAAATTATCTTTGAGCCACCAGGTGTTATGTTGTGGTCCAAAAAAACAATTGGCTTGTTTGTGCAGAGGTGCAAAGAGGACATCGTTTATGTCGATGCAACTGGGAGTCTTGTGAAAAAGGCTAAAGGGCAAAATAAACCCTTCTATGTATATGAGCTGGTGGTAAGACATCCCGTAAAGGGTTGTTCCCCTGTTCCTGTGGCAACATTTGTCACAAGCAAGCACACAACTGCCTCCATTTCATATTTTCTCGGTTCTTTCATTACAGACTGCATCAAATACCATGGGCATGATGTTCGCAAAAGGCCAGTTATGGTCATGTGTGATGGGTCTATTGTATTGCTGCAGTCTATTGCTCAGAATATGTGTGGCTTTAGCCATTTTAATGATTATTAAAATATATTGTAAATCTCTGTTACAGTGCTGCAACACACTACCATCTGTGTATGCACATCATTGGGATCCTTTCCCAATGCACCTCTCTCAGACAGGTGGATGATATTGTTTTGAGCACCACTGTGGTTTTCTCTTAGCCCATGCAGTGGTCCAAATGTGACAAAACATTTCAACAACCTCCAGTCCAAACTGACCACAGCTGCTGAAGTGAAGGTTGATGATGCTGGCATTGAGGAAGATGAATCTCTGGTAGGTATAATTGCAAATGTTATTAATTTCTTTTACTGAAAACAGCCATGTAATAATTCTTCTTTACTCTTTCAGATTGATTTGGGGCCTACACCTTTCAATGATCACTTTAGGAATATCATTCAGAAGGCAACATTGGAAATGAGAGGAGACCCCAATGTGTATCACAGACCCAACTTTATACCCATGTTAGAAAAACACTTTCTTCCCCAGGTGGCATTATGGTCATGCCTTCTTCTTGGTGAGTTTTATTCCTTTGCCTTGTTTATTTCTCTTTTGAAAGTACTAATACTGTGATTGGCAGGAGACCTTGGACGCCATGGAAGTGCTCCCTTCTATGAGAAGGAGTCAAAGCGCTTCCAAAAATTAAGCCAGAAATCCACTCAGGTAAGGTTAGGACTTTGACTCTTAACACATCTCTCATATTATAACTAGGAACATAACATTTTTTTTTCCTACAACAGTTATTTATCATTTAACCATTTTTTTCACAAGTCTAGCTTGGTGGGTTTAATCACCGCTCTTCCTGATCTAGTTATGACAACATCTGTGTTTACAGAAGTAACAGGAGGCACACTAAGCGTTGTAGACACCTGCTGTGAAGGTGAATCTGTAACACTCTGCTGTTTAACAGTTTTATCTTGCAAAGGTGAGTGCAAAGGTATCAGATGCAGGCGGTTTCGTCTCAGTGTTCCCTGTGGTAAATCCACTGTATAAGATCTTGGTGTAGAATGAGTTTGTATTACAGTCCCTGATGTTTTAGCATCAGTTACCCATACTTGTTCTCCCGGTAACAGGTTGCACAGGGGTTTTGCATGATGATGCCTGTTGTAATTTGCAATGTCCAACAGCCTCTTCTCCCTTTCCTTCTGAGCCAGTCTGCCCTTGTCCGGCAGCGTAGGGTCCAACTGCGAGGGAAGTGTCGGCAATGTAGTGCGCAGGCGTCGGCCCATCAAAAGCTCAGCAGGGCTGTATCCATTTTGAAGAGCTGTAGCTCTATAGGCAAGAAGAGCTAAATAAGGATCAGTTACTTTTTTCAGGAGATTCTTCACAGTCTGAACAGCACGTTCCACTTCTCCATTACTTTGCGGAAACCTAGGGCTGCTAGTAACGTGTTTAAATCCATATGAGGCAGCAAAAGATGCGAAGGATTGTCCAGAATATTGCGGCCCGTTGTCAGACATCAGCACCTCAGGGATACCGTGACGGGCGAAGATGGATTTCAGGTGGGTAATTATGTCATTGGATCTGGTTTTACTTAGCAACGCAATCTCTACAAATCTGGAAAAATAGTCCACAACAAGAAGGTAAGTTTTCCCTCCTAACTCGAAAAGATCCGTGCCTAGTTTTTGCCATGGACGGTCTGGGCAGAAGCGGCTCATTGTGGTTGCGCCGCTCTTGTATGCACGTCCTACATTTAAGCACCATTTCACTTATCTGCTGGCAGAGCCCAGGCCACCACACCGACTGGTGAGCCCGTGCTTTGCATTTTACAACACCGTGATGTCCTTCGTGCAGTTTTGCTAACACATCATTCCGCATTGCTGAAGGAATAACAAGTCGTGAGTCTTTTAGCAGCAAGCCGTCTTTCACAGTGAGCGTGGCTCGTTCGGGCCAGTAGTTTTTCAGTAAAAGTTCTTGTTTTGCGTGACCTGGCCATCCTTGTCTGCACATGTCCATGACTCATGCACATACATTGTCCATTTTTAGCTGTCCCTTAAGTGTTTCCATAAATGACAAACTGACAGGCAGGTTTGCAATAACATTATCGACATATATGTCTGTGTTCTCCATTAGTTCCTTGTCAGATTGTGACAGCTGCGTTTGCAGTGGTGAGCGGGACAAAGTGTCTGCTGTCCAGAGTGATTTGCCTGGGGCGTACTGTATTGCATACGAGTAGCGCATGAGTCTCATTCTGAAACGCTGAATCCTAGGTGGAAGAAGATCCAGAGCTTGTCCTCCAAGCAAGGAAATCAGTGGTTTATGGTCTGTTTCTAGGCAGAACTGTTTTCCTATTAGAAAATCACGAAATCGCTCACATGCCCATGTAAGAGCTAGGGCCTCTTTTTCCACTTGTGCATAACGTTGTTCTGTAGGAGAAAGTGACCTTGACGCGTAAGCTACAGATCGTCATCCTTCCTCCCACATCTGCAGAAGGACATCTCCCAACCCGTAAGATGAGGCATCGGCTGAAACCTTAATGTCTCTGTTGGGGTCATACATGGCCAGAACTGGGGGTGAGGTCAGAGCGTCTTTTAAAATCTTAAAAGCTTTATCTTGGTCTGCACCCCAATACCAGCTGTTCCTTTTAGACAAAAGATCACGCAGTGCCTTGTCTTTTTCTGCTAAATGGGGAATGAACTTGCCCAATTGATTTACCATGCCCAGGAAACTCCGTAGCTCCGCCACATTAGTTGGCTCTTTCATGTCAGTGATGGAGTCCGTTTTCGTTGGATCTGGGCTGATTCCCGAGTCCACAATGATGTGACCCAAAAAGGTTACTTTGCTCTGTGAAAGATCACATTTTTCCACGTTCAAGGTTATGCCTGCTTTTTCGAGCCTCTGTAAGGTGGCATGGAGACGGGCATCGTGCTCTGCCTGGTCACGTCCCCACACTAGCAGGTCATTAATGTGACAAACCACCCCTTCCAGTCCTTCTATGACCTCCGCCATTGTGCGCTGAAAGTGCTCAGGCGCTGAGCTGATGCCAAAAGAAAGGCGATTAAAGTGAAACCGCCCGAAGGGTGTTATGAATGTGGTGAGTTTGGCTGATTCCTTTGATAAGGGAATTTGCCAGAATCCCATGTTGGCATCCAGTTTGCTGAATACCTTGGCTCCAGCAAGCATTCCAAGACTTTGTTCGACTGATGGCAGTACATACTTCTCTCTGCACACATACACATTCAGTCTGGTAAAGTCCACGCATAGTCGCAGCCTGGGACTGGCTTTCTTTGGAACAACAACCATGCCAGCGCACCACTCTGTAGGCTCCTCTACACGGCTGATGACACCCAGCTCTTCCATGCACTGAAGTTCTTCCTTTACTCTCCCCATTAAAGGCAGGGGGATCCTCCTGGGTGTTTTAAGAGAGTATGGCACAGCATCAGGTTTGAGTTTTATGTGGTATGTTCGCTGCACTTCACCTAGCCCATTGCAGTTTGGGGTAAGTTGCCTTCAGAGTGTCCATGGATATATTGTTAACACGAACCAGTAGTCCAAGAGCCATAATGGCAGGCAGTCCAAGCAGTGGCACACTGAGATTTTTAACTACATAGACCTTCTCTGTTGTCTGCTTCGTGCCGTAGCAGAGCTTTAGCTTTGTAAATCCTGCAACGTCCAGTGGTGTGCGTCCAGGGCCTAACAGGGGCTTCTCTGGCAATTGGAGATTGGGTTTCTTAGCATTTGAAAAAATCCTGTTCAAGTCTGACTCCGCTATCGCAGTGACATCCGCTCCGGTGTCGAGCTTGAATGTTATTATTGTCTCTCTCACCTGTATATCTGCTGTCCAGGCATGGTTTTCTTCCTCCTCAATACTTTGCACCGTCTTACTTTGTCTACAGACACGCAGATAGTGACCTTTCTTTCCACAAGAGTGACATTTTGCTTCATTGGCAGGACACTCGTGTTTTGGATGGGGGGAACCTCCACACTTGTAGCACCTGGAGTTTGATGAGTTTTTGCATTTGTTGTTAATAAATTGTGAATGTGCTTTTACACTTTTACCTTTGAACTTGCTGTATTTGCCTTTGTCACGTTGTTGTCTATTTTTAGTGACTGTCTACAGAACTCACATGCATTTGCATTACACTGGCTTCATTTCTCAAAGCATTCTGTTGCTTTTTAATCTCTTCAGATTGTCTTGCCATACTTATGGCTTTTTCTAAGTCCAAGTCTTTCTCCATTTGCATACGTTCGGACAGTCTTGTGTCGGCCAAGCCCACTACTATTCTGTCTCTCATTAGTTCATCATGGAGCAGTCCATAATTGCAATGCTCCGCTAACGCATGCAAGCTCGTGGCAAATGCATCCACGGTTTCATTTGGCTCCTGTTTGCGCATATTGAACCGTGCGCGCTCATAGACGTTTTTCCTGACGATAAAAAAGTTGTGAAAGCCATCCCTTACTTTGGTGTATTCGTGCTGCTCCGTGTCGTTTAGCTTCAAGCCTCTCAAAACGTCATCTGCTTCGTCTCCCATGCAGTAAATTAAAGTGTTTACTTGGTTTTCTTCCGAACTTGTAGACAAATTACTTGCCTGACGAAACCTCTCGAAGCAGCGAATCCATTTTGTCCATTCGTGTGGTTTGGAAAAGTCAAAGGGCTCCGGCGGCTGAATGCTAAACGTTGTGCTGGGAGTGCTAGCCGCCATGCTAACTCCTACCCTCGGCTGCTCGTCTTCTTCGTTACTTGACATTTGTTATTTAGGCTCGCCTTTCTCCCTCCTTTTCCAACCTGATGGACCAAAAAGTTTCCTTGCAGCCACACAGCACTTCTGACACCATGTCATGTTCTTAACCAAAGAGTAACAGTGACATCCAAGATAATACTGTGTCTCTTAGAATTGCTAACACCACAACTACTACTACTACTACTGCTACTACTACTACAGCTACTTCTGCTACTACTACTGCTACTACTACTACTGCTACTTCTGCTACTACTACTGCTACTACTACTACTGCTACTACTACTGCTACTATTACTACTACTGCTACTGCTGCTGCTGCTGCTCACACAACAAAAGGTTAAAAAGAAATCATCTGGATTGGTTTTTCAGTAGAATAGTTCTGTAGTGTGGTGCTGCTCACATTATCACTGTTATCACTACAACTACCACTATTCATATTTACCACTACTGCTGTTACTACGACTAAAGATGTATTTTTTCTTCAAAACCACGCCTTTTTAAAAACCAAATCTGCCTGGTTACAGCCTCAGCCAATCACAGCTTTCAAAACAAACTTTTCACCAGCAACACCAAGGCATTCGATGATAAAACTTAAATCACATGGATATTTTTGTTTATAACAATTTCAAGAACAATAAAACAAAGAAAATATAAATGTAACATGAAATAAATGCAATATTTTAATCAAAGAATCTCAGAGAGACAAAAGTTCTAGCAGCGACAATGCTAAAACTGAAATGACAACGCAGTGACGCACTTAAAAAAACAGTTAAAGGACTTTCATCTGTAATCACTCTTTTAAGAATGCACATTTTTATATAACAGCATAATCTTGGTGAAGTTTGCAATAACAGTGCAATGTAGAGCTTTGAAAACACAGAAGCTGAGTTTGACGAGTTTCATAATCTTTAACACAAACAGACTACATTCATTTAAATATCTGTAGTGCATCATTTAGCAGTACTTACAAGCTTTTGTTGACCGCATTTTCGCTCTGCAGACTCTACTGAGGAGTTTAATGTCAGTTCTGTTTCTCAGAAAACAGTGTTTACAACTTCAACTGCCAAATATCACCTGACCTCGCTCTAACGGGACTCGGCACACACGGCTGCACAAGCAAAAAAAAAAAAAAACTTCTGCTTTTCTGCTTGTCACAATAAATTTACAACTACAACTTGCAAATTTAGTACAGAAACCAGCTACAGACCTTCACTTTTCAATTTGATAAACACCAATAATCACGTGCTCTATATGATTTAAATGCCTAGCAGCTAAAAACAAAACTAAAAGTAGAAAGTTCCCCACATTGTTTTGTTTACATACTGTCCATAACCCCACACGCTCACATGCGCGGTCTCGAGAAGCCTACGTGACTTAAAATGTAAGTATTCAATTCATTTTATGCATGATTTGGTTCTAAAATGGGATCTGATCTTCAGATTCAGATTTACTTAGATAACTTTATATATCCCACCAGGGGGCAATTCATTTGAGCAGCAAGATAAGACAAATAGAAAAAACACTAAACACAATAAATACACAACAAATACAGTGGAGCTCAATTAATAAATACTAACTATAAGCCCTAAAATAATTCAAGTAAATAGAAGTAGTACTAAAAAAAATCTAAGTTACAACATTAGATAAACTCTGCTTAAACTAATGCTGCCAAAAAATTATGTTGTCATGTTTTTATTGAACATTTACGTAAATATTCACAGTGCAGGGTGGAAAAAGTATGTGAACCTCTAGGCTAGCGACTGCAGCTGATTGGAGTTAGGTGTCAGCCGACCTGGGGTCCAATCAGTGTGAGAAGATTGGAGGAGTGGCTAAAAGTGGCCCTGACCAATAAAACATGCCACCCAGTTTTGAGTTTGTCATTCTGAAGAAGCAGTACTTGATGTGAACCATGCCTTGCAAAAAAATGCTCTCAGAAGACCTACGAGTAAGAATTGTTGACTTGCATGAAGCTGGAAAGGGTTACAAAAGTATCTCTCATTCATTCAATTATTTATTTGCTCATTACCATATACACGGTATGGAGCACAAACAAACAATTTCATTCTTGACAGAATAAAAATCTAGAAAACATCTTTGTATAGATTAATATAAAGCAAGAACCCCTTTTAAGTAGGCCACAAGTCTGTACATGATTTTCTTCTTTTCAGCTTGAAGCAGTAATACAAACTTATATCTGGATGGACATTCTAAATAAAACATGGGGATATACTTTTGTCCTAATTTCACCACCTCACTGTTTATACAATCAAAAAGAACATGAAATTCATCCCCCACACAGTTTTTGTCACATAAATTACAAATTCTTAAACTTCGTTCCAAACCCTTGTATCTGCAGTAACCTTAGGAATCCTGCTATTATTAGTCCTGAAGTTACAAATGGCCTGTCTGTAGATTTTCAGAAATTAAGTATTTTTCAAATTTATACTCCTTTTTAATCTCAGCATTGATGTTCATGAGTCCACGGTACGACAGATTGTCTATAAATAGAGAAGGTTTAGCTCTGCTGCTACTCTGCCTAGGAGTGGCCGTCCTGTAAAGATGACTGCAAGAGCACAGTGCAGAATGCTCAGTGAGCTGAAGAAGAATCCTAGAGTGTCAGCTAAAGACTTACAGAAATCTCTGGCACAAGTTAACATCTTTGATGACAAATCTACAATAGGTAAAACATTAAACAAGAATGGACTTCATGGGAGGACACTACAGAGGAAGCCACTGCTGTCCAAAAAAATATTGCTGCAGGTCTGACGTTTGCAAAGGAGCTCCTGGATGTTCCACAGCACTACTGGCAAAATATTCTGTGGACAGATGAAACCAAAGTTGAGTTGTTTGGAACGAACACACAAGGCTATGTGTGGAGAAATAAAAGGGACAGCACACCAACATCAAATCCCGTTCCCACTGTGAAGTCTGGTGGAGGGGCATCATGGTTTGGGGCTGCTTTGTTGCCTCAGGGCCTGGACAACTTGCTATCATCAACAGTAAAATGAATTCCCAAGTATATCCCAACATTTAGCATGAAAACTTACGACCACCTGGCCTGAGGGTGGATCTTAAGACCACCTCGCAAATCCTAAACCGATCTTTTTTGATGGATGCCATTTAAAAGTGGCACTTGTTCTGTAGAAAAGATAAAACATATGTAAGTAATTTAACAGAAGTAAGAGCAAAACAAAGTGAATTTACTGTACCTTCATCATCTGAAAGACATTTTAGTGATATTATACACACAGCCAAAAAGATCACAGAAAACACAATGATTAGTCCAACAATGATGTAGAGCTCATTGAATGTGTCAGATTTATTCTCTCGCTCGTTTCCTGAAGAAGATGAGTATCATGAAGTTAATCGTGTAGGTGAATTTTGCTTTTTAAAACTGTTACCACCTACCTTCATCTGCTCCAGGTTTAACAGGAGAAGTGATCACGTTTATCTCAAAATACACTGAGAGACAATATGAGAGTTATTAGGATTTATTTTTAAAACCAAACAAAAAAGCTGGGAACAGTTTACACTTCTCCATCTTCAAATCAGTTTTTGTTTGATGACGATTAAACTCATAATTGAGATATGATCATGAACAGCTCATAGAAATAATACACTGCCTGGCCAAAAAGGTCACTGCCTGGATTTAACAAAGCAAATACTGTAGGATCTGGGGTTGCTGCAGTTGGTCAGGTCTAGGTTCAATAACTCTGTTCCCAAAAAATGGGGTCAGCTGACTCCTTGAATAAACTGAATGACCAGGCTATTTATTTTTTTTTTCCTCTGATGGCACGGGCATGTTCCAAGATGATAATGCGAGGATTCATCAAGATCAAAATGTGAAAGAGTGGTTCAGGAAGAATGAGATGCATTGGCATTGATGTGTTAAATTTTGGGACTTGTTTATTTTTGTAGTGTAGGATTACACTGAACAAAAAGCATGGTTTTCTTGGTAGATTAATGGTCCTATATTGTGCTTTTTTCAGACTTTTTGAAATAGTTTTGGACACTTTTGCATCAGCATGCTACAGTTTATAACTTAAAATAATGTATTTGTATTAAAAATTTCTTCTTTTGGGGAGCTGTTACTGTGACTTTGCAGAGAACGCTTGGATTAGGTGTCTGTCGCCCCCTGCTGGCAATGAGTGACTCAGCATACAGGATTACTCGTGTGAATGAAACAAAATACTACTCCAGGTCTGTTTTTGAGGTGGAAGCAACATTATAACATAGTTAAAACCTAAAAAAAATATTTAGCAGAATAAGTAAATACAGTGGTTAATGCTCACAAATGGAATATTCTGATTTAAAGTCAAACCTTTAACTATGGAAAAAAAAAATGAA
Organism: Bostrychus sinensis; assembly: GCA_020698575.1. Lineage (NCBI taxonomy): Eukaryota > Metazoa > Chordata > Actinopteri > Gobiiformes > Eleotridae > Bostrychus > Bostrychus sinensis. Next base: position 38,836,132 of record CM036242.1, read on the forward strand.
ATACTTATCGCTTTAACTCACCACAGACGGAGGACAGACTGAGGAGCAGCAGGATCCAAAACATTTCTTTCCTGTCACACATCGAACAAAATCAACACAAAAGGATAAATTAGGTCTTATATTTTAAATGGGCAGATTTTGTGTTAAATTACATTGCAGTTTTCACCTAATTTTGAAGATTTTAGATTAAAAAAAAAAGGTTTGAGGGGTTCAGTTTCTTCATTAGCTACATTAAATATATACAGTTCATTTTGCATAACACTAGATAAAGCATTTTTTTAAAGATTCTAATTTTACTTTAAAACCACATCTCTTTAAACATCAAGACGTTTCACCTCTTATCAAGAGGTTCTCACATCTTCAACTTTAAAAATTCCATCCAGATGACTGCTTTTTAACTTTTTGATGCAACGCATTTACCCTGGACGAGAATTCACAGACGTCTCTTTAAACACAAAATCTGCCTGGTTACAGCCTCAGCCAATCACAGCTTTCAAAACAAACTTTTCCCCATCAACATGATGTAACTTAAATCACACAGATACTTTTTTATAACCTTTTCAAGGACAGTAAAACAAGGAAAATATAAATGTAACATTAAATGTATGCTGTATTTAAAACATAGACTCGCAGAGAGAGAGAAAGAGAAAAAGAAAATGCTGTGACACACTAAAAAAAAAAAAAAAACAGTTAAGGGACTTAACTGTTTACTGCTCATTAGTTGGAAGTAAGGACGTTGTTGGACATAATTATTATGATCTTAATACATTTTTTGGAGTATGAACATCATTAGGGAATAGTACCACAAAAATCTTATTAAGCTCATAATTTATGCCCCAAAACGTCCTTACTCCCTACTAATAAGCAGTAATTGAGTTTATTAAGGAGAAAATGTTAGTTAGTTGCTAATTAGTTGTAGAATATGGTCACACAGAGTAAGGTACGGTGGCCCTGAGGTGCAACAACAAAAATAAAAGCAGATGTAGATTTTTTTTTAAATCTTGCCTTAAATTTGAGGGATGGGTTTAAAAATAAAAAATAAAATAAAAAAGAATATACAAAAACTTTAATAAACTATATTTAAAAAGGGGCATCATCAAAATTGTTTTTGTCCACCAGAAAAATAAAAGCAGAGAAAGATTTTTAAATGTGTTGCCTAAAAAAAAATAAACTCACCTCTAAAAATTAACAGGTTAGTTAAAATAAAGCCATGTGTCAATCTTTAAAAAGCTTGATTAAAAAAAAACAAACTCACTCATCAAAATAAAATAAGCTTTTCTAAAAATAACTCCTCAAAATAAAAAAAGCATGTCACAAAATTAAAAAAAGCATTGTTCTATAAAAAAAAAAAAAAGACCTTCCACTTTTTAAATAAAGTTCATCTAAAAATAAAAACACACAGCTTCAAATGTAATGTAATGTTGCCATCTTTCATTTCAACATTTTCAGTTCATACTACAACATACTACATACTGATGTGTGATCCCAGCTTTCTCTCCTTTGATTCAATACCGATCGATACCAAGCCTGGCATTGATGATACCAATACCGATTCCAATACCACCCCTTACAGTCTCAACTATTGTTTTTTATTCTATAGTAATTGATTTTTTGTAAATGATAAAAGCCTATATACATACACATGTTACTGATGATGGCTTCTTTATGCCACTGACGCAGCAGAACACAGTGGACTGGGTTGGACCTGTCACTGTAGAGCACACAGGAAGGATCCAGTGGAATTTCTATTACACTAATAACACTGTTTATTATTACTACTAAAGTATCGATACTTTCAGATTGGTATCGATCCCACAATTAAATCACAGGAATTGAAGGTATCGATACTTTTGGTATCAATTCGCACATCCCTACAACATACTTAATCTGAATAAAATGTTATTTCTATGGAGGTTTTCAACTATTCCCACTGCAAAATATCAGCCAATGACATAATAATAATTCAATAATTCTACTTATAAAACAAAAAATCTTAAGGAAGCAGGATGAAAAGTAAATAAAGTATGTACTCAGACTTGGAAAAATGTACTTAACTGAATTAAAAGTGTTGATTTTTGCTTGTTTGCTTACACATGTGCCTGCCTACACAGTTGGTATTGGTGGTGCAGTTTCTCTGGCAGTGTGAGTGGTTGCTGGTCAAATGATCCGCAGAGTCTCCACATTTCAACTTCTTGGAGTTCAAATATGCTCAGATTTATCCTGCACTGTAAAAAAAAAAAATCTGTAAATTTTACGGTAAAAAATTGTCAGCTGTGGTTGCCAGAATTCTACCGAAAAAATTACAAGAGGCCTTTCTTTCATTTTACAGTATAATTTTATCACAAATGTTGTTTTTACAGTTTTTGACTTGAGTTTTTATTATTATTTACCAGAGGTGGGACCAAGTCACTGTTTTGCAAGTCACAAATAAGTCTCAAGTCTTTGGCCTCAAGTCCGAGTCAAGTCCCAAGTCAATGCCTCACAAGTCCAACTCGAGTCACAAGTCCTACACTTTCTGTTTCAAGTCCTTTCAAGTCTTTTTAACCCTTAGGACTCCAAATGTTTGTCATGTTTTATATTGTTAAATTTACTCACATGTCCCACCTTAGAAAAACAAATATACGATAAACAGATAGTAAATTGTTTGCTGTACTATTTACATTTATTATTTTTATTTGAATTTATTATTTAGTTATTTACAATTTATTGTAACGCCCTAAGACTAGAAGAGGCCTACACAGAAAACAGGTTTCTGAATACTTTAAAAGTAAAGCCAAGTTCTTTAGTATCAGTGATGTACAATAAAGCTAAATACCTCACCAGTACATTGTACACTGCTCCAAAAAATAAAGGGAACACTTAAACAACACAATGTAACTCCAAGTCAATCACACTTCTGTGAAATCAAACTGTGTCCACTTAGGAAGCAACACTGAGTGACATCAGTTTCACTGCTGTTGTACAACAGGTGGAAGTTATAGGCAATTAGCAAGGGAGGTCATACAGGCACGAGGAGGCCACACACACTACTGAGCTTCATTTTGACTTGTTTTAAGGACATTACATCAAAGTTGGATCAGCCTGTAGTGTGTTTTTCCACTTTAATTTATTTTTTTGAGCAGTGTATATTCACTGTACCAATAAACTGTACTCCTCTGGCCTTGCCAGATGTTCACATGCTTCAAATAAGAGTCATTCTCTCACATTTGAAGATTTACAAAGTGAATACTGCTCACTATACACTTTACTGAACTGCCCTGTGGGCAAAAGGGGTACTGCAGGGTCATGATATATGGTCAGAGCCATGGGCTCCAGCTCCAACACAGAGACAACACTGCAGAAAACTCCAGCTGGTGTTCATTTTTCACTGTTTACTGTCTGAGCTCACCTGCACAGGTAAAGATCTCCTCTGTGTAATCACATAAAGCCGCATGTGCGTCGTGTGGTTCACGGAGGCTAAGTCTCTCTCAGACTCCACATATTCACCTTTAGACCTCTATTGCAAATGATTATTTTTTACTTTTAGATTTTTTTTATTTGTTGATTTTGTTTTAGTTTTTATTAAGTGTAATCTGCACCTGAACGCCTCATGTCTGCACCTGAACGCCTCATGTCTGCACCTGAACGCCTCATGTCTGCACCTGAACGCCTCATGTCTGCACCTGAACGCCTCATGTCTGCACCTGAACGCCTCATGTCTGCACCTGAACGCCTCATGTCTGCACCTGAACGCCTCATGTCTGTGTCTGGGGTGATCTGCTCTCAGCTGTGAGGAGAGGGAGGGTCACAGAGGCAGCAGCTCCGTCCGCGTCCCTCTGAAATTAAAACTAAGTTCTGGTGATTAAATAACTCTTTTATGATTGTGTTTGGAGTAAAACATCGGAGGAACTGTGTGAAAAGTCCGCGATTTCTCGACGATAGAGCGTTATAATTAGACGCGCGTGTATTTGAGATCATTAATGGTTGTAAAACTTTACCGCTCCGTATCTCTGTGATTTCTGAGTCTATCAACATGAAACAAAGACTGACACAAAGCTTAAAATCTCCTCTGCTGTTATGTCAAAATGTCATGTGCTGCTACAGCTCAGTATACTTTGAAATGTGCATCAGAAAACACGCACTAGTAACATGCGCAGAGAGAGAAAGCGCCCATTACTGCGCTGAGGAGTTTAATTAGGCTAATTGTTTCTCGCACACTTAAAAAAAATCATACTTTTATTTCTTTGAGAAGCATCAAGACTTCTCAAGTCACAGGGCTCAAGTCCGAGTCAAGTCCCAAGTCATTGGTGTTCAAGTCCAAGTCGAGTCTCAAGTCTTAGTCCATTTCATCAAGTCGAGTCTAAAGTCATCACATTAGTGACTCGAGTCCGACTCGAGTCCAAGTCATGACTTTCAAGTCCACACCTCTGTTATTTACTGTAAAATTTAAAGTTATCTTTCAAAAAATAGATTAACTGTATATTTTAGTTTGCGACTTACTTTTTAATCAACATTTACTGTAAAATTTAAAGTCATTATCTTTTAAACTTAACTAACTAGACTTGCCAAGATTTGGTGAAAGCCCATAGACTTTAATGCTACATTCACACCAAATGCAAATGACGCGTCTGATGCAAGGACAGTCCCATGAATACACTGTAGGAAAAAAAAAGTAAGATAAAAAAAAGCAAAAACTTAAAGCAACAGGACTCCCCAAGTTTTCAACAACTTATATTTTATGTTCACCTAATTTAATGTTCATATGTCTAAAAACTTGACATTTAAAGTTTTACTCACTATCATTATTTGTTTTAACTCATCTTACAGCCAACTTACTATCCATTGTTCAGAAAAAAAGTATTATTGATAATAATAAAAGCAGTAAATAGTTAAGTGGTAAATGTACTGAGCCATCAAGCAGACAAAAAAAGTACAACAAACACAGTGATCCCCAGGGTTCAGGTGTGAAGCTTTGTTTTGAATAATAAAATTAATCAATGTGTGAACGTTTTAAAAGAACTGGAGAATATTTAATGACATCATATTCAGTATATCGTACTGTACACACACGCCAGAAGTGTCCCAAAGCAGACAAGTGCTTTACTACATAAACCATGTGATTCAACAATAGTTTTGCGTTTCCTGGTCATAATGTAGTTTTTAGTGAATCCTGTTTTTTATGTCTAATTATTTGAACATTAAAGTTTTCATTTAAAACCAGTTTTATTTATTTCTTCAGACTATAGGCTACAGTAAAATAAAACATTTGTTAATAAAAAAATAAAAATAAAAAAAAAACTTGAAATATGGTCATCCTTGAAGCTTGACTAATTCTATTGGGGATTGGTGGGAAGAAGTTAAAAACAGAACCAAGATATTTTTATATAAGAGGGTAAAAGAATAGCCAGGAAAAAAAAAGCCATTATATTCATAGATTACAGGCAAAATTACAAAGTCTCTATACATTAGGCCATGTGAGTGTGGATATTTCAGAGGAAATTATATTACTGAAAAAGAAAATGTCGGATCTTGCTTTTAAGGATAGCTGTGGATTATTGATACGAAGTAGAGTCCAACATATCGAACATAACGAAAAATGTACAAGGTATTTCTTTAGAAAATGAGTTAGATCTAAAAATATTATTCAAGCCTTGAAAGATGAACAAGGCATTGAACAAACTGTTGTATGTGTTTTGAACATGATCAAGTATATAATGAAATGGGGTTTCAATGTGAAGAAATGTATCTGGACAAATTGTGTAAACAGGACCTGACCCAGACTCAAGACGCCGCATGAAGTGCAAGGGAACAATGTGATAGTCTGAAATGTGGCCTTCATGGGAGTGCAGAAGTGATAACAGCCCCTCCCTTACAACTCGCACTTCTCTGCCTGAGAACTGGTTCAGATCCTGGACTATGCCCATATCTGGAGTGGGTGGTGTGAAGTTGAGCCTGGGTATATATTCAGTGTGATAGGGACAGTCGGGGTTGGACGCCCAGCGTAAGCCCTGAGTAAGACATAGGTGGTAGGGACAGATCCAACCCAGAGCTCTGTAATTTGGCTTATGCGAATAAAAAGACAAAAAAGCTGATTGGAGTCTTTATTAACAAGAAAAAGAACACAACAAGAATGAGGAAGTACTTAGTTGTGTCCATACCTTCTATTCCAAATTGTAGAGGAGAGGTAACCCTACAAGAGAATGCCTTGGAAACACTATTGGCAACAGTATACAAGAAAATGGATGATGAAAGAGAATCTGAGGAATATCTAACTGTACAAGAGCTTACAAGGGCCATCCAGAGTATGAAGGGCGGTAAAACACCAGGGATAGATAGGTCACCAAAATAATTTTATGTAGCATTCTAGGATGATTTGAAGCGAGTACTCTTGGAAGTATATAAAGAATCAAAAAGTAGAGGACTCCTGCCAGTGTCCTTGAGGGAAGGAGTGATGTCCTTTTTGTACAAAAAAAGATGAAAAAAAAAATTATATTAAAAATTGGTGTCCACTGACATTGTGTGTAGAGAGAAAAATACTTGCCAAAGCACTTTTCTTGAGACTTCAGACAATGGCAAAAAAAAGTGGTCCAGGAGGAACAGACCTGTGCAATACCAGGAAGGACTATAATTGATAGTGTAGCCATGGTGAGGGATTCCTAACTGTACTCTGTAGCAGAAAGAAAAACCCCTTTGAGCATTGTTGGTCTTGATTTTTTGAAGGCCTTTGACCAAAAATAAGAGCTTGGATAAATTTCTTTTACACAAGCTGTACTAGTAGAGTTATGGTCAATGGTAATTTAACTGAAACAATAAATGTTTTGTGTGGCGTTCGACAAGGCTGTCCTTTGTCAGCACTGTTGTTTGTACTGGCCATGGAGCCATTGGCCTGTGCCATTAGAAACAACAAGACTATCAGGGGCCTGTACATCCCAGGTGGTGGTGGGAAGCAAGCCAAATTGGCTGTATATATGGACGATATGACAATCTTGTGTTCAGACAATCAATCTATTGTTAAAGCTCTATTATTGTGACCAATTCTCGATGGCTTCTGGAGCAAAAGTTAACAGGTCAAAGAGTGAAGTGTTGTACCTCAATTGTAGAGAGGAAAGGATGGACATGGGACTAGTGGAGAAAGAGAATAGGATTAAGATCTTGGGTGTAGAGATTGGACAGGAAATGGAGAGATGCAATTGGGAAAGGCAACTCCCACAGATACAAGGTTGACTCCTACAATGGGACTCCTAACTGGCAAAGTGCTTATAATCAAGGCAGAAAACAAGCTGAGGGTTCTGTTTGTCACACCGATCATTAAAGCTGTGTGCAATGCGATAGTGGTCCGCCTTGGTATAGTTTTGACAGGTTTTGGACAGGGAGAAAAATATTAAAGAAATGGGGCATACGACAATCTTTGATTTTTTTTTTTTGTATTTATTTATTTATTTATTTATTTGGCAGGGACAATGCAGTTAAACATAGGTACAAAGCAAAGTTTGCAGCTGATGTGATGCACACAGAGTTTATAGCGAGTGCTAATTTTCAACTCTCGTCCCTGGTTGGGCTTTTCTACAAATCACATAGTAAAACAATTTTCAACTCTAAAAATACACAGTGCAATTTTACATATTCAGTACTCATTCACTCTCAGAATTAACAATATTTACAAATGGGTACAGTTTTGGTTTGATTTCAGCCATGCTTTGAGCCTAGAGGTGAACAGCTTAAACTCAGAAATGCTCTTAATTTCTGTGGACAGTGAGTTCCACAGTTTACAAACTCTGTGAGAAAAGGCTGATTGCCCAAAAGTTGTCCTGCACCGTGGGATGTTACAGTTTTGGTTTAAGTAGCCTCTTGTCGCTCTGCTGCTGTTTGGTCTTTGGATAAATGTACTGAGTGGTTCAGGAACCAAATTATTCATACACTTGAATAATAATTTGAGAAAACATAATTTATTGAAACTTTCAAAACTTAATAAAATATGTTCTTAAGAATGTGGCAATGATGAAAGCAAATTGGTTTTGTATCCATAATTTTGATTGCTTGGTTGTAAAGTGAACCGATGCGCTTTGTGGCTGAGGGAGCTGCCTGGGCCCATGCTGTCATGCAGTATGAAATATGAGAAAAGATCATAGCATGCATGTACAGCAGGGCCACCTGGCTCGGAATGTAATGTCGGATTAATTTGAAACAATTTTGATTTCTTTGTATTGTTTTCTCAATATGTTTATCAAATTTTAATTGGGGGTCAAGGACCAATCCAAGATACTTGAATTGAGTTATTGATTGTATTCTGCAATTTTGCAAATGTATTTGAAGTTTTTGTTCTAAATTGTGTTTTTTAATTGAAAAACACATAGCAACTGTCTTTGTAAGATTTAGAACCAACTTATTTTGAATGAGCCACTGACTAACCTCGGCCATGCATGCAGACAAAACCTCTGCAGCCTGCTCCGGTGTCTTGGCGGGTGCATAAAAAACTGCATCATCTGCATAAAGTTGACAGTGGACACCTGGACAGATCAAAGGCAAGTCATTTATAAAGAGACCAAACAGCAATGGTCCCAATATAGAACCCTGAGGTATACCCATATGGATGTTTAGAAATGAGGATTTATCCCTGGCCACTTTAACACACTGTTCCCTACCCTGAAGAAATGAGGCAAACCAACCCACTGCCTCAGGGGAGATGTTAAGCAGTGGCATCTTGGATAAAAGTAGGTGGTGACTGACCGTTTCGAAGGCTTTTTTAAGATCAAGAAATACAGCTCCTACCACCTCCCCCCTGTCCATGCACTTTTTTATGTTTTCAATGAAGCAGCAGTTTGCTATTTCGGTTGAGTACCCTGATCTAAAGCCGAGCTGGTTGATCTCCAAGTGGTCAGTTAGTTGTATTGCTACGACTTTCTCCATCACTTTAGATAGTATGGGTAAAATTGATATTGGCCGGTAATTGCACATAGAATCTTGACTTCCTGATTTAAATATTGGCACAATCACTATTTTTTTCCAACAATTTCTTATAGACAGATTGACTAGATGTGTCAGAGGTTTAGCAAGTACACTACTGTAATGTTTGAGAAAACAACAATTCATATTATAGATATCATTTGATTTAGAATTTGACAATTTTTGAATAATCTGTATGACTTCTGTCTCATTTACTTCTTCTATACGAAAGGAATCAGCAGAAGGCATTAAACATGGTTCTTTCCCACCTACAATTTCTTCAAAATCTTTTGTTAATTCTTCTACTGATTGCACAAAATAAGTATTTAATCCATTAGCCATAGTTGCACTCCTATTAGTCCTCTTGCCATTTACAATGAGTTCCCAAATTCCTTTAGGCTTAGTTGTTTTATTAGTTAGTGCATTTAAATATTTCCAAAGGGAATTACTATTGCCCTTTGCATTGTCTATGAGGTTAGTATAATATGAAGCTTGTGCTTTTCTCAATTCTTGTACCACTTTATTTCTTAAAACTTTGAAGGCTAAATGATCAGTATTCAGTTTTGAGTGTAAAAATTTCTTCAAGGCCAGATCACGCTTCTTCATAAGTTTTCTTATTTCATTATTTATCCAGGGAAGAGTACCATCTTTTTGTTTGCACTTTTTTTGTTTCGTAAATTTGTCCACTAATTTTGTGATAGCTGTCATCATAGAATTACAGCATTCATCCACATTCTTTGTGTCAATAATCTGCTCCCAACTGAGACTTTTTAATTCTCTTTCAAACTGTGGCATTTTAGATTTAGGGATGACTAACTTGATATCATTGTCAGTATTATATGATTTACCAAAATATTCTAGTCTTTTTTTAGTCAGTTTTCTAGCAGTCAAAGTCATGTTGTGGTCTGATAACCCTGTTATTAGATTATAAGTTCTTGTAATACGATCAGGTTTATTTGTAAAAGCCAAGTCAATTACAGTCTTAGTCTGTTTAGTAATCCTAGTGGGTCCTTTAATCAATTGTTGATAGTTAAATTTTGTCATTATTGTTTTCAGTTTGAGTTTAGAACCTCTATCAGACCAGTTGATGTTATAATCACTATACCATATAGTTTCTATATATACTTCTAATTGTTTAACTACATGACTTAATTCATCATAGAAAGACACATTATAAGAAGGAGGATGATAGAGGACAGCAACATTAAAATTCATTGATGGTGACAAAATTACATTCAGAGCTAAACATTCAAGAGGAGTATTCAATTCAACTAGATCACATTTAAATTTATCTTTGATATAAATCAATACTCCTCCACCCTTCCCAGTCTTTCTGTCTTTTCTGAAACATGATACCATATGCCCAAAAGTCTATGGAATAGTTGAAGAAAAACAAGGACCAGGCACTCACTTGGTTGGAAAGATATAAAAGACCTTTATTTCATGAGGGCTGGAGACCTTAAAACACATCAACGCATGTCGGCTTGCGCCTTCTTCAGGATGTGAACACAAAGACAAAGGGAAACACTAATTTACACTCACTGGCTGCAGGTGTGCAGCCAGGAGTACAAGGACTGGAACTATCCTCCTCTCTGACACAAGGGGCAGTAACCAGAAACTTTGAAACAGAGAAACCATGGCCATCCCTCCACACACAGAAAACAGTACCTAGATATTTGAAATATATATATATATATATATATATATATATATATATATATATATATATAAACTCATGGCCTTGAGAACATGGATCCAAAAGGCTTCTCTTTGTTTAAGGTGTAGGATTTTGTCCCCGTCCCTGGCATCCACAGTAATAGCTTCAATGTCAGACACCTTTAAGGTAGAGTCACTTCCATGATGAGCCTCTATATAATGTTTGGCCATGGGATAATTTAAATTACCAGTACAAATGGCATATCTATGCTCAGTCACTCTATCTCTAAGCCTCCTTTTACTGAGGCCAACATAGAAACAGCCACAGGGGCATTCAAGACGATACACTACATGGGTGGTATTACAATTTATAAAGCTATGAATTGAGTATGTCATATTGTTAGCTATATCCATGAAGGTGTTCGTCTTTACCGTGTTCTCACAGTATCTACATTGGCCACAGTGAAAGTTACCATTTGGACGAGAGAGCCATGTGTTAGGTTTAGAGGCTGGGAGGTAGCTCCTCACCAACTTGTCCTTTATTGTAGGAGCTCTTTTGAAACTGACTCCAGGGGGCTCAGGGAACATGTCTCTTAGGAGGGGATCACTCACAATAATGTCCCAGTTTTTCTTTATGATATGTTTAATCTGAACTGCCTCTTTACTATAACGTGTGACAAAAAAAGGCTTCTGGACTTGTTCCTGTTTAGCTTTGGAGGTGAGTAGTTCAGTCCTCTCCAAAGACGGGGCTTTCTCATGAGCCTGAGCTAGAAGCTCTGTTGGATAACCTCTTTGAATAAAACGTTGTTGCATATCCATAGATTGGTTTACAAAATCCTGGTCAGAGTCACATATACCTCTGAGTCTCTGTATCTGTCCAAAAGGAATATTTTTTATTAACCAAGGAGGATGAAAACTGTCTGCATGCAATATTGTATTGCGATCTGTAGATTTCCTAAAAATTGAAGAATGTAGATTGCCTTGGTCATCTTTTGTAATCTCTAGGTCCAGGAAATTAATAGTTTTGAAATCATATTCCAAACTTAACTTTAAATTGACTTTCAGACTGTTGACATAAAGATGAAAGTCAAGCAGTTCCCTTTCTGACCCTGAAAAGAAAAGAATGACATCATCGATATATCTGCCCCACCACACAATTTTATCTTTGAAAGGATTGAGATTTGTATAAATATACATATCTTACCATAGGCCCAAAAATAAATTTGCATAATTTGGCAAGGCAAGGCAAGTTTATTTGTATAGCACAATTCATACACAGAGCAATTCAAAGTGCTTTACAGAAAAAAAAGGCAAATTTAAAAGTACAAAACACAATTAAAACAATAAAATCAAATTTAAAGAGTATAATTAAGAATTAAGAATTTAAAATTAAATCAAAAGAGAAGAGTGCAGATAAAACACTTTCAGTTGGCATATGCACAGTTAAAAAGAACAGTTTTAAGTCTGGACTTGAACATTGTCAGAGTAGAGGTCTAACATCGTCAGGGAGACTGTTCCAGAGTTTAGCTGCAGAAAACTGAAACGCTGCTTCACCGAGTTTAGTCCTGACTCTGGGCCCCAGCAGAGACCTGTCCCTGAGGTTCTCAGAGTCCCAGATGGTTCATATGGGACCAACAGGTCAGAGATGTACTTTGGGGCTAAGCCATGGAGAGACTTGTACACAAGTGTGGGCCCTTTCCTTTAAACAGGTCCTCCCGTTGCCAAAACAGATTGAAGTTGTCAATGAAGTTCACTCCACTAGACTCACAGACCCCGGACAGCCAAGTGTTCAGCTGAAGCAGCCGACTCGGGAGAGGTCCACTGATAGATGACTGGACTGCCACTTTATCAAGTTTCTCAAAAAGTATAGTGAAGTCCTTTTTTAAAACTTCTGATTCTCCCTTCCTGATGTCGACAGCACCCACGTGCAGGATCAGCTGTTTGACTCCCTGATGCTTGGATATGACCTGGGGGAGGAGGGCTGTTATATCAGTGACCGTGGCGCTTGGGTAGCTGCATGTAACAATCCTACTGTTGTTTATGTCACTGATAGCACCGTCTCCCAGCAGCAGGATATCTCTGTCCTTCACTTTTGGCATAGATTTATTCTCTCTGTCTTTCTGATTTTTTCTTCCAACATCATGGCTCTTGTCTTGTGCCATACAGTTTTCTGTCTGTTTGTCAGGCACAGCAGAGTTCACATTCATATTTAACTCTGACAGTGGTTGAAATCTGTTTGTTAGCCGTATGTTAGCTGTAGGTTGGGTCATGATTGCCTTGTTGCCAGCATTCTCCTTTAGTGTTTGGTGCCTCTTTGGCTTGGCACCAAGTCTAGGCCAGTTTTCAGTTTTTTGGTCAATTCCCACTTTTGATAGTTTAGGAAAAGACACAGTGTCATTTAGATTGAAATACACTGTAGTATTTTTGTCAGTACCCTTTTTCCAGGTTGTAAATTTTGACTTCTTACCACTCGATGTTAGAGGGAGCGTGTCATGAAGTCTTTTCTCTGATTCTAAAGCAAAAATCCTCGCTTGTAGTATGTTAATTTCTTGAAGGTAAATCTGGCAATTTTCACAGAGAGAATTTGCTGTATTTTCCACCGACATGTTTAAAAATGTTTCCTAGATTGTAGTCGCTCGGCTCGTCAGATAAGTTTTTTAATCAGTAAAAGTATAAAAAAAAACGTTTTGGGCTAACTTAGAAAATTTAAAAAATAGGCTATTATAAAAAGTTAGTCCAGGAATCAAGGAATAAAAAGTAAAAGGATTAAAAAAGGAAAGTAAACCTGGTCAAAGCAGGAGCAGGGAAAAAAGCGTCTGCACTCTTCAGAAGCAGGAAGTAGTAGGTGCAAAACACGCACCCATAGCAGTGCCCTTTTCTTGTTTGTATAATTTATCTTCAAACAAAAAAACATTATTTTTTAAGGTCCACTCAGTTAGCTGTATGATGAAAACTGTTGGGGGCATTTGATCTGTACCTCTATTCCCCAGATAATGTCTTAGGGCCTCTAATCCTTCTTCATGTACAATATTACTGTAGAGAGATTCGACATCCATTGTGGCCATAATACAAGAGCCAATTTTAGCCATTTGTGTGATCTTTTGAAGCACTTGAGTGCTGTCTTGAATATAAGAGTCAAGAGCCAAGAATAAGAAATTTTTTTATACAGAAGATGAGGGCAGGAGTATCATTGTTGAAGATACACTTCTGAAAGATGCCAAAGAACTTGTAGAGACAGCAGATTCACGTAAGCTGTTCTTTGATCTCCAAAAATTATCTGAGAAACAGTTAAAGCTTCAGTTACATATTATCACTTTGTCAGATTATTGGCGAAAAGAGATGATTCCCAGAGGACTGAGATTAAACAAATTCCCGACATTTGGTCATGACAATGAAGACTTCAAAAATAAGTGGGAAGCAATTCTAGATAAATGCTCCCTGGATTTGATTCTTCTACTGATTGAAGAAGCCAGAAAACAAAAGACTATGATACAGTCCAAGATTGATGATCTAAAGGTGGTCTTAATGTGAGCTGAAACAGATGAAACCAGATTCACAATTGAAAAAAACATTCAAGATGGCGTAGAGAAACTTTCTGTAAAATTGAAACAAGCAAACCTTGCAAAATTTAAACATGATTTGTAGGATTACAGCAATCTAAACCTGGGGCAAGAAACCTCACACAAGGAGGAGAAGAATAGTGTCCTTCAGTCTACCAAGCACTGATGAAGAGGAGGATGACCACCACAGGTCAACAGAGGACCAGTGTGACCATCACCTGTCTGCTGGGATGTTGCATAAAAGTTATTTTTAGACATCCATACCAGCCTCACAGAAAAATAAGAGAAAAACCAGAAGGAGTAGGAGGTGAAGGAGGAAAACGCTTCCAACACCCAGCCACCAGGAGTCAATCACAGAATCGGTAGTAATTAATGTCTCTGACGTCCCTCTTTCAAGTGACTTGAGTAAGGGCCTTTCATTTTCTCTAACCTAATTACTCAGGTAGAGAATTTGACACACAAGTTGACCTGTTTCAGTTTTATAGAAGCTTACATTTAAAAGTGTGGTACCATCAAAACCCTTATGATACAATGGCCCATTCCACCAGTGGAGAGGATGATCCAAAGAGATCCTACTCCTCTTTTCGGCCTAAATCCACCTTTCTACCCTGTGTAAACAATCAAACATTGAACACCTTCACCAAAAAGGTGTCTTATGAGGTGGAGAGAATTTTTAAGGCCCCTATAAAGATAAGACATTATAACCTTACAAAAAACAAACATGATGCACTTACATGGCTATCTAATAGAACTGACATAATTATAAAAAGTGCAGATAAGGGTGGTGCAGTCTGTGTGTGGGGCAAAGAAAAATATTTAACAGAAGCTTTGCACCAATTAACTAATACAGAATACTACTCTATGCCTTTATCAAATCCAATTGACAATATGAAAAGAGAACTTTTGGCGTTATTAGATATTGCCAAAAATCAGCACTGGATCTCTAATAAGGAATATGAGTTTTTGATTTGCCAAAAACCACAATTTCCTTCTTTCTATATGCTTCCAAAAATTCATAAAAATTTAGTAAATCCACCAGGTTGGCCTATTATTAGTGGGAATGATTCAATTATGGAACCTGCTTCCAAATTTGTGGATCATTTTATTAAACCATTTGTTTTACAATTACCATCTTATATTCAAGACAGCACTCAAGTGCTTCAAAAGATCACACAAATGGCTAAAATTGGCTCTTGTATTATGGCCACAATGGATGTCGAATCTCTCTACAGTAATATTGTACATGAAGAAGGATTAGAGGCCCTAAGACATTATCTGGGGAATAGAGGTACAGATCAAATGCCCCCAACAGATTTCATCATACAGCTAACTGAGTGGACCTTAAAAAATAATGTTTTTTTGTTTGAAGATAAATTATACAAACAAGAAAAGGGCACTGCTATGGGTGCGTGTTTTGCACCAAATTATGCAAATTTATTTTTGGGCCTATGGTAAGATATGTATATTTATACAAATCTCAATCCTTTCAAAGATAAAATTGTGTGGTGGGGCAGATATATCGATGATGTCATTCTTTTCTTTTCAGGGTCAGAAAGGGAACTGCTTGACTTTCATCTTTATGTCAACAGTCTGAAAGTCAATTTAAAGTTAAGTTTGGAATATGATTTCAAAACTATTAATTTCCTGGACCTAAAGATTACAAAAGATGACCAAGGCAATCTACATTCTTCAATTTTTAGGAAATCTACAGATCGCAATACAATATTGCATGCAGACAGTTTTCATCCTCCTTGGTTAATAAAAAATATTCCTTTTGGACAGATACAGAGACTCAGACGTATATGTGACTCTGACCAGGATTTTGTAAACCAATCTATGGATATGCAACAACGTTTTATTCAAAGAGGTTATCCAACAGAGCTTCTAGCTCAGGCTCATGAGAAAGCCCCGTCTTTGGAGAGGACTGAACTACTCACCTCCAAAGCTAAACAGGAACAAGTCCAGAAGCCTTTTTTTGTCACACGTTATAGTAAAGAGGCAGTTCAGATTAAACATATCATAAAGAAAAACTGGGACATTATTGTGAGTGATCCCCTCCTAAGAGACATGTTCCCTGAGCCCCCTGGAGTCAGTTTCAAAAGAGCTCCTACAATAAAGGACAAGTTGGTGAGGAGCTACCTCCCAGCCTCTAAACCTAACACATGGCTCTCTCGTCCAAATGGTAACTTTCGCTGTGGCCAATGTAGATACTGTGAGAACATGGTAAAGACGAACACCTTCATGGATATAGCTAACAATATGACATACTCAATTCATAGCTTTATAAATTGTAATACCACCCATGTAGTGTATTGTCTTGAATGCCCCTGTGGCTGTTTCTATGTTGGCCTCAGTAAAAGGAGGCTTAGAGATAGAGTGACTGAGCATAGATATGCCATTCGTACTGGTAATTTAAATTATCCCATGGCCAAACATTATATAGAGGCTCATCATGGAAGTGACTCTACCTTAAAGGTGTCTGGCATTGAAGCTATTACTATGGATGCCAGGGACGGGGACAAAATCCTTCGCCTTAAACAAAGAGAAGCCTATTGGATCCATGTTCTGAAGGCCATGAGTTTATATATATATATATATATATATATATATATATATATATATATATATATATATATATATATATATATATATATATTTCAAATATCTAGGTACTGTTTTCTGTGTGTGGAGGGATGGCCATGGTTTCTCTGTTTCAAAGTTTCTGGTTACTGCCCCTTGTGTCAGAGAGGAGGATAGTTCCAGTCCTTGTACTCCTGGCTGCACACCTGCAGCCAGTGAGTGTAAATTAGTGTTTCCCTTTGTCTTTGTGTTCACATCCTGAAGAAGGCGCAAGCCGACATGCGTTGATGTGTTTTAAGGTCTCCAGCCCTCATGAAATAAAGGTCTTTTATATCTTTCCAACCAAGTGAGTGCCTGGTCCTTGTTTTTCTTCAACTTCTGTTACCCTTTCCATGAGCACCATTGGTTTTGTGGATACCAGTAGCTCCCTGTTTTAATCTGTTTTTACATTACAAGACTTTTAATTGAAAAAGCAATGTTTCCCAAATGCCAAGCTTTAGTTCCAATTGGTAGAGAGACTGAGGAGAATTGTAAAAAAAATATGGGGTAACGTGAACTGCAAAATAATTACCAACAAAAATAGAGATATGGCTTGGAAAATTACTTTTAATTGCCTACCTATAAAAACAATTTAAAAACAACGAAATTGCCCGAGTAGCGCCAGATGTCCTAGAGATGAAGAGTCAATAGCACATGTCTTTTGGCATTGTCCTTGTGCTAAACTGGTGTAGAATATCTTCTCAAGATGGCTGAAAGATTTGTATAAATCACCCCAGACTTTTGAGGACATAGCATATGGTTGTATAGAGTTTGAAAATGGGAAGAATATTGAGAAATGGTGGATTGCTGTAAATTGTGTCAAGGATAGTTTGTGGCAAGGAAGAAAGCTATATGTTTTAAAAAATGCTAGCAGGCTAATGCGTCCCACAAATCCAAGATGGCAGCATGTCCTTTTGTTTGCTCTGTGTTTGGCTGATTTTTAACTTTTTTAGGAATTCTGGTGCATTTTTTTTTACTGAAATTTCTATAGAATTGGTTTCCATTGTCTATTTACAATCCACCATTGGTGACTATGAACAATCTGCCTTGTTACTTGTTATTTTTTGTGAGCTGCTTCACATGATCTGATCCAAGGCCTATCATCTACTACTGCAGTGTGGCTCACCTTTAGCCTAGATCTGCAACAAAATTATGAATCTGGATTTACATCAAAATGGAAATGCAGAGATTCTAAGGTAATTTTATACCTGCTAGCCTTCAGCCTGCTTGCTGGCTCTCAGCTCGTCTGCTAGCCTTCAACCGGCCTGCTAGCCTTCAACCGGCCAGCTAGCTTTCAACCTGCCTGCTAGCCTTCAACCGGCCAGCTAGCCTTCAACCGGCCAGCTAGCCTTCAACCGGCCAGCTAGCCTTCAACCGGCCTGCTAGCCTTCAACCGGCCTGCTAGCCTTCAACCGGCCAGCTAGCCTTCAACCGGCCAGCTAGCCTTCAACCGGCCAGCTAGCCTTCAACCGGCCAGCTAGCCTTCACTCTGCCTGCTAGCCTTCACTCTGCCTGCTAGCTTTCAACCTGCCAGCTGCTTACAATCTGCCTGCTAGCCCTCAGCCTGTTTGCCTTCACCCTGTCTGCTAGCTTCAAAATTGGTAAAACAATACTATGTCACAAATCTTAATATTGTGTTTTACACTTACACTTTTTTAAAGATTTTAAAGTTAGATCGGGTCTTGGAATTATTCATGTAAATGTTCGGAGCTTACTTCCCAAATTGGATATGATTAAGATCTGGATAAACTCCACAAATGCTGACAGTACTGTTATCTGAAACTTGGCTTAAGCAATCTATACCTGATAAAAATATATTTATTGATGGTTATAATGTCTACCGTACTGATCGACAAAAGAAAGGTGGTGGAGTAGCTATATATTTAAAGCAGAACATTAGTGTTAAATTGGTACTTTCTAAGTCAGTAAGTAAAGAACTTGAACTATTGGCACTTGAAATTGAACTATTCAGTAATCATCACATTACATTAGTTGGATGTTATAGGCCTCCGTCTGCCCCTAGTAACTCATTATCCACTCTTGTAAAGCTTTTAGCAGAACTGAAATATAATGAAATTGTGTTGATTGGTGATTTGAACTGGGATTGGCTTACATCATCTGACCCATTGAAAGCACAATGTGAATCACTAAATTTTACACAGTTAATAAACTCCCCTACAACACCCAACCCAAAATGCATTCAAAAATCCACACTTAGACTTAATTTTAACAAATATGCCTCTTAAATATGTTGCATCTGGTGTTTTTGCTAATGATGTCAGTGATCACTGTGTGATAGTGCTTGTGTGAGACACCAGGATTCCTAAGAGTAAGCCCCGTTTTGTTGAAAAATGCAACATGAAGCTATTTGAGCCACAAGCCTTTTTGCATGACTTGTATCTTTTTAGCTGGGATAGAATTGCACTTTTTGATGATGTTGAATTAGCCTGGAAATATTTCCATCTCAATACAGTAAATAAACATGCACCTATTTGCAAATTCAAAGTTAAAGGACGTGATAACCCATGGTTTAGAGCACACCTCTCAGATATAATGCATGAGAGAAATACAGCTTGGGCCAGGGCACGGAACTCAGGATCAGAATCAGATTGGATAAATTTTAGACAGTTGAGAAATAAATTAACCGCTCTCTAACTCAGTCAAACTTCCTCCTAATATACTTATTAATTGTGTTAAAATAAGTGACAGAGGTGAAATGTTAAATTATTTCAATAATCATTTCATCTCCTCTGGTTTTCTGGACAATTCTCATAATTCTGATAAAGTGTTGCCTGTTCTTGAAGAAACTGTAAGCAATACTCCGTTTTTTAACTTTACACCATTTACTACAACAGAAGTTTGAGAGCTCTAAAAGAACTCAATACTAGAAAACCAGCTGGCCCAGATCACTTAGAATCGTTCTTCTTAAAGCTAGCAGCAGAAATCATAGCCAGACCACTGTGTCATATTTTTAACCTTACCTTGATTTCAAATGAAAAACCCTTGGATTGGAAGTCTGCCTTTGTTATCCCCCTTCTAAAAGGAGGGGACCCTTGTATTTTAAATAATTACAGACCGATTTCTAAACTTTGTGTTCTATCAAAAGTGCTTGAATCACTGGTCAGTGAACAGGTTAAAGAATTTTTATCCACAAACTCAATTCTATCACAATTTCAGTCAGGTTTCCGTAAAAATCACAGTACTGTAACTGATGCCATGAAAGTAATGAATGATATAACTGAAGCTCTTGATAAGAAGCAATGCTGTGTATTTCTGTTTATTGATTTTTCAAAAGCTTTTGATACAGTTGATCATGATACTCTAATCAGACGCCTTTCAGCTGTTGGTTTTTCGCAACAAGCAGTTGGATGGTTTTCAAACTATCTCACTAGCAGAACCCAAGCTGTTCAAGTACAAAGTGTCTCGTCAGATGTATTACAAGTTAAAAAGGGTGTGTCTCAAGGGTCTGTACTGGGCCCACTATTATTCACCTTGTACATAAATAATTTAGAACTGAATATTCCAAACTCAACTTTTAATTTTTACACTGACACTGTTATATACTGTGCAGCACCTACTCCTGCCGAGGCCTTTCAGTATTTACAACATGCATTTGATAGAGTTCAGGAACAGCTTTGTCATCTGCAACTTGTACTAAATGCAGACAAAACCAAATGTATGTTCTTTACTACTTCAGTAAATATGAGCTCTGCACTATGAGAAAATTTTAACAAGAAAAGGACAACAAATTGAGTTAGTGTCAAATTTTAAATATTTAGGATTTTTAATTGATGATCAGTGGTCTTTCAAGGACCACATCTTGTCTCTTACCAAAAAACTGAAACTTCTGCTAGGATTTTATTACAGAAATAAGAGTTGTTTTTCTTTTAGTGTAAAAAGGAAACTGGTGGAGACAACCTTCTTACCTCTTATTGACTATGGAGATGTGTTGTACATGAATGCTTCTGCTCACTGTCTTTCAAGGCTTGATGGTGTGTACCATGGGGCACTAAGATTCATTTCAAATTGTCGTCCACTTACTCACCATTGTGTACTTTATTCTAAAGTTAATCTGACTTCCTTATGTGCCCGACGCCTTGTTCATTGGTATGTATTCATTGACAAAACCATTTTGAGTAGTATTCCATCATATTTGTCTAGTCTTTTAATAAGGAAAAATGGAAGTTACAATCGTCGATCTATGGATGCTTTACAATTTACTGTCCCCAAAGTACGAACTGAACTGGGCAAGAAAGGATTCAGGTTTTCAGCACCAAACACCTGGAACAATTACAATCTGAACTTCAAGTACTTGTTACACTGAATGAGTTCAAAGCTCTTGTAAAATTGTTGCAATTTACCTCATCTGTCTGTAAATGTTTTATGTGAGAAAGTTTTAATGTTGTGTTTGTGAATATCTGTTGTAACTTGCTGCTGCCCTCTTGGCCAGGTCTCCCTTGCAGAAGAGATTCTTAATCTCAATGGGACTAACCCGGTAAAATAAAGGCTAAATAAAATAAAATTTAAAAAAAGTGGGAAATGTCCAAACAAAATGCCGTACAAAAAATTTAAAATATTTTTAAAGACTATTTGTTACTGGACAAAACCCACAAAGCGTATAAAGAAAAATGTGATGCATGGAAAATGCCAGTAAATTTTAGATTAATGTTAAAAATTTTATTGTATTGTAATTTTATGCGGGCAAAAAATTTAATATTTTATTAATCCTATATTGTTGGAAAAGTGATGTGATGTAATGTACATGTAAATTATGACTTTGTGTTCAATAATTGTCAAGAAAAAATATTAAAAAGTGAAAAGTGGTTCACTAAGGGTGAGGCTCGTCCATTGAAAAGCAATTATTCAGTTCAGCCAAAGGCCTCATCTACAGCCTAGACGCCAGCTGCGCATCTTAACCAGCTGTGTCTGCGCATCTTAATTAGCTCCAACTGCGCAGCTGAGGCCATGCTACTTTGAACCGTTAGCGGGCGTCGCAGCCCAGGAAGCCCCCACTGCTCTCCGGATCGCAGCTCGGCATCGCTTCTCGGCCTTTTGGCTAAGACAGCGGTCCCCTCCACTTTTTGGAAGAGTTTTTGTCTTTGTGACTCTCTAAAATGCTTCATTCCGGGAGGAAATTGTACTTTTTGCACATTTTTGTATTTTGTAAAGTGCTTTATTCTCTCTTGCATTTTAGCACCAAGCGCTTTTTCAGGTAAGTCCTTTTATTGTATTGTGTTTAGTTTAGACCCAGAGGCCAGTCCATACCAGTCCGTAAAGTCCAGTGTCCTGTTAACAGATAAAAGGTCTGTGCATAAAACATTCATGTTATCCACATATAAAATGCATTTGGCAGTGATCAAAGGCTTTCTCAAAATCTAAATTTAGGAATACTAGCCGAATGTTTGTCTCTCGCGTAACAGATGGTGTCTCGGATCAGTACGAGGCTGTCGGTGATCTTCCTCCCTGGGATGGCACAGGCTTGATCCGGGTGAATCAAACCCTTTAAAAACACGGACAAACGTGAAGCTAAAATCTTACTAAAAAGTTTACAGTCCAGATTTAAAAGGGTAATTGGTCTCCAGTTGGTCAAGTCAGTTTTGTCCTTGTCTTTGGGGAGGAGAGTCACTATCCCTAATCTAAAACTGTCTGGTAGTCGGCCTAGTCGTTCAAAATCCATAAAAACAGTCAGTAGGTCAGGTGCTAAAATGTCCCAAAAGGTTAAATAAAATTTGTTTTGTTTCTTCTATTGTTTCTGCAATCATACCATCTTCTTTAGTTTTAAAAAGGTTTTACTTTTGTTTAAAATTTTCTTTAAAAAATACCTTGTACACTTGTCGCCTTCCTCTTTCATTTTCTTTACTCCTTAAAATAACAGCTTCCTTTTTTACTTGTATTTCATTCATGTATTTCTTCATTAAAATCCAATCCATTTTGTTTTAAATTAAAATACCGTTGCAGGCGTTTTTGCAGTCCCAACATGCGGCTATTTTCCTTGTTTCTTTTTTGTTTCCCTGCCTGTCTTAAAAAAAGTTTTAGTCCTAGCCTTCACCATCTCCCACCAGTGTGCTCGTGTCTCATGCAAGTCCTGAAGGGTCTGCCACTCTTTGTACTGCTCCCTGTACTGACTGACTAGGTCAGGATCTTTTAACAGGGAGCAGTTGAGTTTCCACAGACCACTTCCTAAAGTCACACCAGAAGACAGTGAAAGAGTGCAGGATAGCATCAGGTGATCGGAGAAGAAAACAGGGGTTAATCTAGCATCGGTGGGTGGGCAGTCCCTGGTAAAAACGTAGTCAATGCGAGAGGCTCTGGTGCCATCACCACTGAACCAGGTGAAGCCCTCCTCTCTGGGATGCATGGTTTTAAAACAGTCCGCTAATTTAAAATCCCTACACATCCCCTGCAATAAAACCGATGTCTTGTCGAGTTTAAAATTCCCTGTTCTTTTCCTGTCCTTATGTGTTAAAATACAGTTAAAATCACCAGCTAAAATAAAAGGTGTTCTGCCAAGCATGTGGGACTGCAGGTCTTTTAAAAGGTCATACCGATCGTTTTTGTCATTAAAACCATAAATATTTAAAAGCTTAAAATCTTGTCCCATAAAAGTCAGATGTATTAAAAGTGCCCGTCCGTCTCTCACCACAGTGCTGCCCTTCACCGTCACCAGAGGATTTTTTTATTAAAACGGCCACCCCATCATTTTTATTTTCATTTGAGCCGCTCCAAATTGAAGTGTGTGGCCACTTTTCCTCCCAGTCCCTGTAGTGATTTAAAAACGGTATTGCACATTCCTCTAATAAAAACACATCTGATTTAAAAGAATTAAGACAAGATAAAACACTCTGAGCTCTAACTGGCGACTTCACACTTCTCACATTAATTGTAGAGAAGGTGATTGCCATGAGTATGGTTAAAACAAAAAATATGACATTCTAAAAGACTAAAAATGGTCAAATAAGCTAAAAGAACTTAAAACACAATTAAAAGAGGCCGTCATGGCAAACTGTGTAAATGGGGCTCAGCCTTCTCTCTTGCAGGGGAGAGTGAAGGCGGTTGAGCCACATTTCCCCTCCTTCCTCTAGTGATGGGCCTCGGCCGAGGGGTTGATTGCAGAGCAATTGATAAGAACGAGACCTCGTTGGGTGAATCGGAGGGGAAGACTCTGGGCTCCTCCACAGAGCTACTGTCTGAGAGAGTCTCAACTCTTCCCCTCTTCTCTGAGAGTGGAATACTCTCAGAGGACGATTCTGACAAGGGCCTCTTGGGGAACTGGGCATTGTTGAGGAGGGCATCCTCGCAGTCATCAAGTGGCTCAGAAGAACCACTTTCAGGACTAGCTCCGCCTGTTGTTTGCATTGGCTCCTTCTCCTCTGGGCACCCCGTGGGAGGGGCCTCCACAGGCCCTTCCCCTCTGCCGCCTCACCAGTTCCTTCTCCACCAACCATGGGTTTTGGCAGGAGATTTGAATTCTCCAGTCCCGCCTCTTCAATTACCTCTTCCACCATCTCACCATGTCCGCCATTTTGTGCATTTTCTTTCCCTTTCCCGGCCTTCAGCTTGTTGGCAAAAGATTTAGGGCAATCTCTGAAGAGGTGATTAAATTCTCCACAGAGATTGCACTTTCTGCCATTGGTGCATTCGTCAAAAGTGTGACCAAGTTCTCTACACTTCCCACAGACCACTTTGGTGCAAGCCTCCACCAAGTGCCCGTGCTCGCCACACTTGCGGCAGAGCTTGGGTTGTCCCTGGTAGTGGATGTAGATGCAGATGTTTCAGGCCCTGGAAGCCCTGAGGGTCTGGCCATTGGGTAATGGGGACCCTCCAGGTGCAGTTCCAAATGCCATCTTCATCTCTCACTTTGATAGCCTGGCCCTTAACAGTGCAATATCTTCCCAGCCACAGACAAATGTCTTCTGCACAAACTGTTTCATTGAACATCCTGACAGTTACATGTTTTGAGGCGTTATCAGTCAGTTTCTCAACAGTAAAGGCAGAGAACTGGGATTTTACATTTTCAAACCTATTCCAAAAATCCTTCAATAAAAGGGCAGACCTAAAACTAACATCAAAACCTTTGTTAAAAGGTAGTGTCAGTATGCAATTAAGATCATTGGGTGAGAAATTCAGACACTTTTGTACAAGTTTTCTTAGAAAAATCTCGCCTGGTCATTGACAAAAGTTTTCCGTCGAGTTCTTTAAAAGAGAATCTGACGCTGTGGTGCTTCCTTGTGCTGGCATGGCTGGCCGACATTTTGGAGGCACCACCAGCTTAAAACTTCTAAAAAACAATAAAAACACTAAAACAAAATAAATACAATAAAAGGACTTACCTGAAAAAGTGCAAGGAAGATTAAACTGCTTTACAAAATACAAAAATGTGCAAAAAGAACAGATAAGAACTGATTTTTTTCTTTCGTAAAAAGTTTATCGACAGACAATCAATTACATATTCAACATGTATTACATGATTTGACAAGTACACAACATTTCAAAGTTTAAAATGTAAAATCCATATGTTAAGATGTTACATTAAAATGTCTGTACAGTAAAACAATGCCAAATAAAAACAGTGTGTCAATAAAAGTGTCTTTAAAAGGGAGTGCAGCTGTTAATTCATTTTGTGCAGGAGCAGGGTGAGTCCTTTCCAAGGATAACTCATCCCACTCTCCCAAACATTTGGTCTCTCGGGAACCTGTCGTGCTCAGAGGAGATCCCCGCCCTAATGCTCCTTCCCACCTGCCTCTCCCGGAGAGCCAGGCCGTTGCTGCTTTGACCTTTTTTTGTGTAGCTTCGGTCACCTTCATCCGAATGGGCACAGCGGCGATTCTTCTTTGTGACTGTGTCCTAGGGCCCGCCGCCTGCAGCTACAGTCTCTCGGACTGTAGCTGCTGCCTTCCGGATCACAGCCACGGGGGGGATCTGCATGTGCTTGCCTACCAGCAGGTTTCTGGAGGTCCATATGGCGTCTTTGATGGCAGCGAGGGTGAGCCACATTCTCGCAAAGTCCTTTTTTCCCATGCTCGGACCTTGGCTCACCCCGTACAGCACCAGTTGGGCTGTGAGGACCTCCCCTGCTGGTAGGTACGGGAATTGTAAGGAGCCGGCTGTCGCCCACTGGTCTACGGCAGCGCTGCACTCCCAGAGCAGGTGCCTCACTGACTCGGGTGTACCACAACCTGGTCGGGGGCAGGTAGCGTTCGTGGACATGCCCCGGGAGTGCATGACGGACCTGACTGGGAGAATCTCATGAGCCACCATCCAAGACAGGTCCCGGAGTCTGTTTGGGAGAGCAGGATGGTTCACGTTGCGCCAAACTGTGGAGGGCTCGCCGAATGCAAGCCCGCGCACTGGACTCACTGGTTCCCGCTCCTGCACAACAGAAACTAAAAGGTGGTTATTAGTTAAAATCTGCGACTCCTCCTGCTCTAGTTTAAAATGCTTTAAAAAGGTGGGAATAAAAGCATAAAACTCAGGCAGGTTAAAAGACACTGGAACTTTAAGATCAATGGGTAAAAGTTTTCTGCTTCGTAGGTAGGAACCCATCCAGAATCAGGCGAATGCCGTGGTCTTGGGGTTTCTGGATGGGTCCCTACAAAGTGCAAAGTGCAGCGCAGTAAATTTGGCTCCCAAAAAAAGGTACAGGTCGGGGACTCCTTTTCCTCCATTTTCTCTTCTTTTTTTCATTGTATCCCTCCTCAGCCGTTCCCACTTGGAGCCCCACAGGAAGTAAAAAATGGTTCTCTCCAGTTCTAAAATCACTCTTGGGAGGAATAAAAACAGAGCTAATTAATAAAAACATTGAACATCTTGACAATTTCGTGTTTTGAAGCATTGTCAGTCAGTTTCTCAACAGTAAAAGGAGAGAACTGGGATTTTATATTTTCAAATCGATTCCAAAACTCCTTCAGTAAAATGGCGGACCTAAAACTAACATCAAAACCCTTGTTAAAAGGTAGTGTCAGTATGCAGTTAAGATCATTGGGAGAGAAATTCAGACACTTTTGAACAAGTTTTCTAGAAAAATCTAGCCTGGACATTGACAAAAGTTTTCCGTCGAGTTCTTTAAAAGTGAATCTGACGCTGTGGTGCCTCCTTGTGCCGGCAATGCTGGCCGCCATTTTGGAGGCACCACCAGCTTAAAAACTCTAAAAAACAATAAAAGCACAATTTTCCGCACAATCTAACCACCTGTTCAGCCGACATGTAAAAATTCTTGGTGGCTGCCAAATTATGTGACTTCCATAGGGCTTCTTTGACACAATTCATTACCACCCACCATCTTTATTTTTATTTTTTTCTCCATCCATGTCCCCATACTTCATTATTGTTTCATCTGGTGGTCTGTGTAATTCTTTTAACCAAGGTGTTAATATGGTCCAGACCTGTCTAGACACAGGACACTTCCAAAATCTGTGGCTCGAATCTTCTCTCTGTACACAACCTTTCATTGGACAAATGTCTGTTTTTGTACAGCACCTTTTTTTTCAGAAAAACTCGTGTTGGAAGGCACTTGTGGACTATTTTCCATCCCAAGTTTTTGTGCTCATTTAGAAGAAATACCGAATTCACATTTTTCCAGACTCGGGCACACTCCTGCTCTGGCAACATGTCAATAGGAACCATCATTCTAGTTAGAGGAAAAAGATTCCTCTCAACCTCACATCTTTCCAAGACCTTGACCTGGCCCTAATTAATTGTTTTTATTAGGGCCAGTGCCTTTTCATAAATTTTTGGCCTATTCTCCGAGTAGGGAGAATCCGGGGGGGCCCTCACACCCCTCATTCCCAAAATCGACCCAGCCAGAACCTCGCTAGGTAAGCCCACAAGCCATTGCTACCACCAAGAATTGCCTTCAGGATTGGTGTAACAAACATAGCATCTAGTTTAGTCTGCAACTCTGGAACCTCCTTTCCACCTCTTTCCAATGTCCTATACATAACGTCTCTTTAAGATGTTTGTAGCCCACGTGACCTGGATTATCTCACATCCGGCTGCCACCTTGACGAATTGGAGACTGCTTAAGTCCTGGAGCGGCCCCTAAGGGAAAATCACTGCCTTAACAATTACAACCTTCCCTTCCATGGTCAGTCCTCTAAGCGTCCAAAGCCCCAGTCTTTGCTTCACTTTCCCTGTCACGTCGGCCCAATTTGCACTCCCTCCCCCCTCCCGGTCAAATTTAATTCCCAGTATTTTTTGTCCTTGGGTCACGGTCAGGGGGAGTCCTGCAGTCTCGTCGGGGGTCCAGGGTCCGTAAAATTGGGCTTGGGTCTTTTTTCTATTTAGTTTAGACCCAGAGGCCAGTCCAAACCAGTCCGTCAAGTCCAGTGTCCTGTTAGCAGATAAAAGGTCTGTGCATAAAACATTCACGTCGTCCATGTATAAAATGCATTTGGCGGTGAGCCCCCCCCCCACCCGGGATGCCCACCCCCCTGATTCGTTGGTCCCTTCTCAAGATCTGTGCCAGTGGCTCAATGCAGAGTACGTACAGGAGGGCAGATAACGGACAACCCTGACGGACACCGCAGTTAATTGGCACTGCTTTTGTCAGATCCCCGTTAACGACAAATTTGCTGGCGATGCCCCGGTACAGCAATCCCACCCACGCTATAAACCTCTCAGAGAAACCCACTTTTCGCAGTACCTCAAAGAGGTACTGGTGCGAGACCCGATCAAAGGCTTTCTCAAAATCTAAATTTAGGACTACTAGCCGAATGTTTCTGTCTCTCGCGTAACAGATGGTGTCTCGGATCAGTACGAGGCTGTCGGTGATCTTCCTCCCTGGGATGGCACAGGCTTGATCCGGGTGAATCAACCCCTTTAAAACCACGGACAAACGTGAAGCTAAAATCTTACTAAAAAGTTTACAGTCCAGATTTAAAAGGGTAATTGGTCTCCAGTTGGTCAAGTCAGTCTTGTCCTTGTCTTTGGGGAGGAGAGTCACTATCCCTAATCTAAAACTGTCTGGTAGTCGGCCTAGTCGTTCAAAATCCATAAAAACAGTCAGTAGGTCAGGTGCTAAAATGTCCCAAAAGGTTAAATAAAATTCCACCGGGAGGCCATCTGCTCCCGGGGATTTACCTGTTTTAAAACTTCTAATACATTTATTTAACTCTAAAAGCGTAAAATCTTGGGTTAAAAGCACACTGTCTGTAATTTTGTTTTCTATGGATTTTAAAATTTCATTTAAGGTGTCTCTGTGAATGTTCTTTTTACTGTACAAGTTTTCATAAAATATTTCCACAATTTGTTTTATTTCTTCTGTTGTTTCTGCAATTGTTCCGTCTTCCTTTTTTAGTTTTAAAAATGTTTTACTTTTGTAAAAAAATTAGCTTGTACATTTTTCGCCTTCCTCTATTTCTTTTTCTTTACTCCTTAAAATAACACCTTTACTTTTAATTTCTGCTAAAACCGACATTTCCTTTTTTATTTGTTGTATTTCTTCATTAAAATCCAGTCCATTTTGTTTTAAATTAAAATACCGTTGCAGGCGTTTTTGCAGTCCCAACATGCGGCTATTTTCTTTCTTTCTTTTCCGTTTCCCTGCCTGTCTAAAAAAGGTTTTAGTCCTAGCCTTCACCATCTCCCACCAGTGTGCTCGTGTCTCATGCAAGTCCTGAAGGGTCTGCCACTCTTTGTACTGCTCCCTGTACTGACTGACTAGGTCAGGATCTTTTAACAGGGAGCAGTTGAGTTTCCACAGACCACTTCCTAAAGTCACACCAGAAGACAGTGAAAGAGTGCAGGATAGCATCAGGTTTCACCGTCACCAGAGGATTTTTTATTAAAATGGCCACCCCATCATTTTTATTTTCATTTGAGCCACTCCAAATAGAAGTGTGTGGCCACTTGTCCTCCCAGTCCCTGTAGTGATTTAAAAACGGTATTGCACATTCCTGTAATAAAAACACATCTGATTTAAAAAAATTAAGACAAGATAAAACACTCTGAGCTCTAACTGGCGACTTCACACTTCTCACATTAATTGTAGAGAAAGTGATTGCCATGAATATGGTTAAAAACAAAAGGTATGACATTCTAAAAAACTAAAAAGGGTAAAATGGGCTAAAACAAATTAAAACACAATTAAAACACAATTAAAAGAGGCCGTCATGGCAAACTGTGTAAATGGGGCTCAGCCTTCTCTCTTGCAGGGGAGAGTGAAGGCGGTTGAGCCACATTTCCCCTCCTTCCTCTGGTGATGGGCATCGGCCGAGGGGTTGATTGCAGAGCAATTGATAAGAACGAGACCTCGTTGGGTGAATCGGAGGGGAAGACTCTGGGCTCCTCCACAGAGCTACTGTCTGAGAGAGTCTCAACTCTTCCCCTCTTCTCTGAGAGTGGAATACTCTCAGAGGACGATTCTGACAAGGGCCTCTTGGGGAACTGGGCATTGTTGAGGAGGGCATCCTCGCTGTCATCAAGTGGCTCAGAAGAACCACTTTCAGGACTAGCTCCGCCTGTTGTTTGCATTGGCTCCTTCTCCTCTGGGTGCCCAGTGGGAGGGGCTTCTGTAGGCCCCTGCCCCCCTTCCTCTGGGCACCCTGTGGGAGGGGCCTCCACAGGCCCCTCCCCCTCTCCCGCCTCACCAGTTCCTTCTCCACCAACCATGGGTTTTGGCGGGAGATTTGAATTTCCCAGTCCCGCCTCTTCAATTACCTCTTCCACCATGTCACCCTGTCCGCCA
Organism: Bostrychus sinensis; assembly: GCA_020698575.1. Lineage (NCBI taxonomy): Eukaryota > Metazoa > Chordata > Actinopteri > Gobiiformes > Eleotridae > Bostrychus > Bostrychus sinensis. The sequence continues at coordinate 38,866,573 of CM036242.1, forward strand.
TTTTGTTCATTTTCTTTCCTTTTACCGGCCTTCAACTTGTTGGCAAAAGATTTAGGGCAATCTCTGAAGAGGTGGTTAAATTCACCACAGAGATTGCACTTTCTGCCATTGGTACATTCCTCAAAGGTGTGACCAATTTCTCTACACTTCCCACAGACCACTTTGGTGCAAGCCTCCACCAAGTGCCCGTGCTCGCCACACTTGCGGCAGAGCTTGGGTTGTCCCTGGTAGTGGATGTAGCCCCTGTTTTCTCCCAGAACTATCACAGATGGCAGGTGTTTCAGGCCCTGGAAGCCCTGAGGGTCCGGCCATTGGGTAATGGGGACCCTCCAGGTGCAGTTCCAAATGCCATCTTCATCTCTCACTTTGATAGCCTGGCCCTTAACAGTGCAATATCTTCCCAGCCACAGACAAATGTCTTCTGCACAAACTGTTTCATTGAACATCCTGACAATTACGTGTTTTGAAGCATTGTCAGTCAGTTTCTCAACAGTAAAGGCAGAGAACTGGGATTTTACATTTTCAAATCTAATCCAAAACTCCTTCAGTAAAATGGCGGACCTAAAACTAACATCAAAACCTTTGTTAAAAGGCAGTGTGAGTATGCAGTTAAGATCATTTGGTGTAAAGTTCAGACATTTTTGTACGAGTTTCCGAGAAAAGTCTAATCTGGACATTAAAAGCATTTTCCCATCAAGTTCCTTAAAAGTGAATCTGACGCTGCCTAAAAACTCTAAAAAACAATAAAAGCACTAAAAGTAAATAAAAACAATAAATACAATAAAAAGACTTACCTGATAAAGTGCTTAGTGCTAAAGTGCAAGAAAGAATAAAGTGCGTTACAATATAGAAAAGTGTGCAAAAAAATACAATTTCCTCCGGGAATGAAACAGTTTAAAGTCACAAAGACTAAAAACTGCTCCAAAAAGTGGAGGGGACCGCTGTCTTAGCCAAAAGGCCGAGAAGCGATGGCGAGCTGCCAGCCGGAGAGCAGTGGGGGCTTCCTGGGCTGCGACGCCCGCTAACGGTTCAAAGTAGCATGGCCTCAGTTGGAGCTAGTTAAAATGCGCAGGCAGAGCTAATTGAGATGCGCAGGCGGCGTCTCGGCTGAACTGAACTGTTGCTTTTCACAACTGACCAGGGGAGAGCGCGAACGCAGTCCCCCACTACCAGAAATTATGCAGTTGAGATTCCCACATTTGGGGAATTCACAGGGGTCAGCACATCCGGAGTGCAATGGACGAGCCTCGCCCTGGGTGAACCACTTTTTCACTTTTTAACAATTTTATTCATCACCATAACAAATACAGAACAATTTCAACACAATACATAATATACAATACAAGATTTTTGTTTACAACATAATATTGTTTACATTTATACTAATAAATAATTCATTACAAATAATTTTAAAATACCTTTATTACCTCTTTTAATCTTAAGGGTATTTATTCATATTCCCAACTAGTTTTTACTTCCTCTTCTTTATATTTTATCTTTCAGTAAGTACTCCTCCAGGTTCTTTCCACACAATCTAACCACCTGTTCAGCCGACATGTAAAAATTCTTGGTGGCTGCCACATTACGTGACTTCCATAGGGCTTCTTTAACACAATTCATTACCGCCCACCATCTTTCTATTTGTTTGTTTTTTCCACCATCCATGTCCCCATACTTCATTAGTTTTTCATCTGGTGGTCTGTATAGTTCTTTTAACCAAGGTGTTAATATGGTCCAGACCTGTCTAGACACAGGACACTTCCAAAATCTGTGGCTCAAATCTTCTCTCTGTACACAACCTTTCATTGGAGAAATGTCTGTTTTTGTACAGCGTCTTTTTTTAAAAAAAACTCGCGTTGGAAGGCACTTGTGGACTATTTTCCACGCCAAGTCCTTATGCTCATTCAGAAGAAATACTGAATTCACATTCTTCCAAACTCGGACACACTGCTGCTCTGGCAACGTGTCAATGGGAGCCATCATTCTAGTTAGAGGAGAAAGATTCCTCTCAACCTCGCTTCTTTCCAAGACCTTCATCTGGCCCCAGTTAATTGTTTTTATTAGGGCCAGTGCCTTTTCATAAATTTTTGGCCTATTCTCCGAGTAGGGAGTATCCAGGGGGGCCCTCACCCCCCTCATTCCCAAAACGGATCGACCCACCCAGAACCTCGCTAGGTAAGCCCACAATCCATTGCTACCACCCAGAACTGCCTTCAGAATTGGTGTAACAAACATAGCATCTAGTTTAGTCTGCAACTCTGGAACCTCCTTTCCACCTCTTTCCAATGTCCTATACATAATGTCTCTTTTAAGATGCTCCTGTCGGGAGCTCCAGAGGAAACGAAACATGAGGCATCTAACTGTTGTCAGAAATCTCTGAGTTGCTGGAAATATCATGGCCAAGTAGGTGAGGGGGGCAATAATCTCTGCTTTAATCACAAGAACTTTCCCGGTGAATGTCAACTGTCGTTCTTGCCAGTTTATCAGCTTCCCTGTAATCGCCGGGAGCCTCTTGTCCCAGTTAATCCCCTCCATCCCCTCCCCTATTTCCACTCCTAAAATCTTAATTCTTTCTTTGCTTTCATTTATTCCATGTCCTAGTTTTTTTACTTTCCAGTTACAATACATTATTTCAGTTTTAGATCTATTCAACTTTGCTCCCGAAGCTGCTGAAAATTTTTCAGTCCAACTTAATACTCTATCAATGGAGTTGTTGTCACTACACAAAACTGTCAAGTCATCCATATACAAGGCTATTTTGGCCTCTTTGCCCTTGCCGCCTGGAATTGGAAGCCCTTTGATTAGATTATCTTGTCTAATACAGTTTGCTAGAGGTTCCATAGCAAGGACAAAGAGGCTAACTGACAGTGGGCATCCTTGCCTGACTCCTGATTGTATTTTTAAGGGGTCAGTGAAATGACCATTAACATTAACTGTACTAGTACAGTCTACATACAAGATATTTATCAATGCCAAAAAACGAGGACCAAAACCAAGATTTTCCAATACTTTTTGAAGGTACCTATGACTTATTCTATCAAAGGCTTTTTCCAAGTCCAGGCCTGCAATACTAAGAGGAATTTTCCTTTCAACACTGTAAAGATATGCATCTCTGATGAGGGCCAGACTGTCACTCATCCGTCGTCCCGGGACAACACAAGTCTGGTCCTCATCTATCAGTTCATGTAGCCAGTTTTGCAGATGGAGGAACACTTTGGCCAGGATTTTACGGTCTACTCCCAACAAGGTAAGCGGACGCCAGTTTTTTAAGTCTCTTTTGTCACCCTTTTTAAACAGTAGGGAAATAACTCCCTCCCTCATTGTAGGTGGCAATGATCCTGTTTCGAGGCTTTCGTTGTAGACCTCCAGGAGTGATGGCCCTAGTTCTACCCAAAAGATAGAGTAAAATTCTTTTGGTAAACCATCACGTCCTGGCGTTTTATTATTTTGCATGGTTTCAAGTGCTTTCCTAAGCTCATCAACAGTTACTTTTTTTTCCAAGTCTTCCTTAAATTCATTTGTATTCTTATCCATTTTTTCTAACATGAATTTTATGACTGATTCGTCAATCTCTTCCTCTCTATACAGGTCTGCATAGAAGGATTGCACACAGGTAAGTATTTCTTGTAGATCTGTTCTTTCTTTACCTTCATTGTCTATTACGTTTTCAATTCTGTTTTTTGGCTTGGAAATTTTTTTGAAGAAAAATCTTGTACATTTTTCATTTTGCTCTAGGTGTTGCACTCTGCTATTAATTTAAAAGGGTTTAGATTGATCGCTTGCTAAGCTGGACATTTCTTTTTTCAAAATAGCAATATCCTCTGCTACATTTAGCCCTGCATGAGCCAATGTATACAGGTTCTGTAGCTGATTTTGCTGTTTCTTTAGCTTTTGATAATTTTCTTTTGCCTTATTTTTCCCCACCATCACAAAATAATTTTTTGCTCTAATCTTCATGTCCTCCCACCAACTTGCAAGAGAGCCAAATAGGGGTTTTAAGGTCAGCCACTGTTTTAGCTTTGCCTTAAATTGGCTGATTACCTCATTGTCATTCAGTAAGGATGTGTTTAATTTCCAATACCCTTTTCCTTTGCAGGTCTTTCTTTTAAACTGTATTTTACTTTCAAGCTTTGCGTGGTCAGAAAAAAACACCGGAGTTACCTTAGAATTAATAACTTGGCAATTTTTGGATGCAAAGAGGAAGTCTATTCTGGAGTGTGATTTTTGATTGGACCACGTAAATCCCTGTACTGTAGGGTTTTTTATACGGTAAGTATCAATTAATGTAAAATCTTTGACAATGTTACTCAGAACTTCGGAACTAGAATCAAGTTTAACTGTTGCAGTAGAATATTTGTCCTTCTTGTCTAGCAAACAATTAAAATCTCTTCCAAGAATAACATCCTGATTACATACCAAAAGTGGCTCCAAGGCCTTCAATATTTCTAGACGTTCTTGGAGAGAGGGTGAACAATACACATTGATAATCCTCAAACTGATGTTAAACCAAAGAACATCTACACATAGAACCCTCCCATCTACCACCCTTTGTACTCTCTGGATATTAAAATCAAATCCAGTGAACAAAATTGCCACACCAGAGCATTTATTTCTATTATCCCCTGACCATACCGATGGGCCATAACCCCATCTTTCTTCCAAGGTTTTATAACTCCTTTTAAAGGGTGTATTACACTCTTGAAGGAGGAGAATGTCATTACCTCCTGCTCTTAAAAAGTTAAAGGCTGAAATACACTTAACTGGGTCATTCAATCCTCTTGTATTAATTGTTCCAACAGAGAGTGACATCAAAGGAAGTATCAGGGGTTGCTCTGGCTAGTTTACAATGTGTCTGTTCTATTTCTGTTCTTTTTCTTTTTGGGTTTTTCTGACCTCTCAGATATCCGGAGCATCTCTCCAATGCCTGTGGTGGCCGAAAAGGCAGCGACATCCTCTTGCTCCAGGAAGGGGTCTCCTGCTGGCAATGGACCTCCCCAACCCAGCGCGAACGCCCCGGGAGAAGATGAAACTGAGGACCTTCTTGATGCTGGCGAGTCATTAAGCCTCTTTCGGGAGCTAGTGCTGGCTTGATCTCCGTCAAGTATTTCTAGCTGCATCCCAGAGGTGGACAATTCATGACTGGCCTGGACCGTAATGTTTGGAACTGGAGTTTTTGCCTCTACCGCTCTTGCCATGGCCACTGCCTTATCAAGAAATCCACCGGCGGGGGATGATGGAAGAACCGCCAGTAGGTCATCCAGTAGCTTCTCTGCCTCCTCCCTGTCCCTTGGGATGTCCTTCCTTGCCACCTGATCCCTAGACTTCTCGACTGGGGGTGGCAGGGTAACAAGGATGTCGTCTCGTTCTTCTTGGGGATCTATACTCCAATCCAGGACCGCGAGGTTGTTATAGTGTTCTCCTGGGACATTTCCAATTGGCTGGGTCAGCATACTGAGGCCTCCCTGCTGCTGCTCTGCTGCTCCTCTGTTGTTCGTCTTCAGCCGGTTTGCGTAGGCCTTGGGGCAGTCCTTGAAGACATGTTCTTCTGCTTGACACAGACTACACCTCAGGGGTTGTCGGCACTCTTTTGTTGCGTGTCCTTCAGATTTACACCTTGAGCAAAAAATAGCTGAGCAGGTCGCAGCTAGGTGGTCTGGGCTGCCACATTTCCTGCACAGTTTAGGCTGACCTTGATAATATACCGAGCCACGATACGGGCCTAGCTGAACAGTATTGGGCAAGTGGATTAGTTGGCTACCCACTCTCTTCAGCTTTACTTCCAGCTTTCTTGTCCCTGTTTTAATCCCATCAAGGTCAACAACTTCTACTGCTCCACGGACTTCACAATACCGCGATGCCCAGGTCTTGATGTCCTCGAGTCGTACCCTTTCCGAGAAGATTGCCACGTACACAAAGCGTTTGTCTACCTCGATCAATGATGTAACTTTGATCTTCTGCAGGAAGGGGTCACTCCACTGCTTCTCCTCCAGGGTCTGTAGACAGGTCTCTAGGTTCTTCAAGGTAGTAAAAACAACCTCAAACTGCTTCTTCCCAGGGAACGAGAAGATGTAATCCAGTTGATGCGTCATCATTCCCAGGCTACGCTGAAGAACACGCCGGCTGAAGGAAAGGCGGTCCATCTCCAGGTCATCCAAAAGGTCGAAGCGGAGGGCATTCCATCTGTTCGTTGAGAAGTCTCCTGCCATCTCTACCTGTGCCTGGGTGAACCACCTTGGTGATCATGGTATCGCCCCTGCCAGGTAAGTATGAGTTGTAGGCCCGAGAGGCCCGGGCGTCTCCCTAGGACAGGCACGGCTGATTCACGGCGCCTTGCCTGGGGTCAACCCTGAGAGGAACCGGCGAGAGTCCCTTGGGTGGGTTTTCTTCCAGTATGTATAGGCATCCTGTATTTGTGCCAGCAGCTGCTACCTACTGATTCCAAAGGTGACATGAAGAATGGGGATGTGACATGAAGAGAGAGAAAACAAACAAAACTGAAAAATGTGTATTTATGCACAATAAATAAATACCATAAAGAAGAAATGGCCAAGCAGAACTGGATAGACTCAGGACACTTTATTCTTTTCACAGGCAAAGTGGGGTGCACCGTTCCCGGAAGTACTGCAATACCAGGTCGATGCGCGGAGTGGCCGGAGCAAGCCCCTAATGCCATCTCCCTGTTGCAAAAATCAGATTAATATATGGTCCCCGGGTAGAGGACGTATCAGATATTAAACTGATAAGAACAGATTTTTTTTTCTTTCGAAAAAGGTTTATTGACACGTACACAAATTACATATTCAACATGTTTTACATTATTTTAAAAGCCACATTTCAAAGTTTAAAATGTAAAATCCATATGTTAAGATGTTACATTAAAATGTGTGTACAGTAAAACAATGTCAAATAAAAGTGTCAATAAAGGTGTCTTTAAAAGGGAGTGCAGCTGTTAAAAGTTCATTTTGTGCAGGAGCGGGGTGAGTCCTTTCCAAGGATAACTCATCCCACTCTCCCAAACATTTGGTCTCTCGGGAACCTGTCCTGCTCAGAGGAGATCCCCGCCCTAATGCTCCTTCCCACCTGCCTCTCCCGGAGAGCCAGGCCGTTGCTGCTTTGACCTTTTTTTGTGTAGCTTCGGTCACCTTCATCCGAATGGGCACAGTGGCGATTCTTCTTTGTGACTGTGTCCTAGGGCCCGCCGCCTGCAGCTACAGTCTCTCGGACTGTAGCTGCTGCCTTCCGGATCACAGCCACGGGGGGGATCTGCATGTGCTTGCCTACCAGCAGGTTTCTGGAGGTCCATATGGCGTCTTTGATGGCGGCGAGGGTGAGCCACATTCTCGCAAAGTCCTTTTTTCCCATGCTCGGACCTTGGCTCACCCCGTACAGCACCAGTTGGGCTGTGAGGACCTCCCCTGCTGGTAGGTACGGGAATTGTAAGGAGCCGGCTGTCGCCCACTGGTCTACGGCAGCGCTGCACTCCCAGAGCAGATGCCTCACCGACTCGGGCGCGCCACAACCCGGCCGGGGGCAGGTAGCGTTTGCGGACATGCCCCGGGAGTGCATGACGGACCTGACTGGGAGAATCTCATGAGCCACCATCCAAGACAGGTCCCGGAGTCTGTTTGGGAGAGCAGGATGGTTCACATTGCGCCAAACTGTGGAGGGCTCGCCGAATGCGAGCCCGCGCACTGGACTCACTGGTTCCCGCTCCTGCACAACAGAAATTAAAAGACGGTGATTAGTTAAAATCTGCAACTCCTCCTGCTCTAGTTTAAAATGCTTTAAAAAGGTGGGAATAAAAGCATAAAACTCAGGCAGGTTAAAAGACACTGGAACTTTAAGATCAATGGGTAAAAGTTTTCTGCTTCGTAGGTAGGAACCCATCCAGAATCTGGCGAATGCCGTGGTCTTGGGGTTTCCGGATGGGTCCCTACAAAGTGCAAGGTGCAGCGCAGTAAATTTGGCTCCCAAAAAGAGGTGCAGGTCGGGGACTCCTTTTCCTCCATTTTCTCTTCTTTTTTTCATTGTATCCCTCCTCAGCCGTTCCCACTTGGAGCCCCACAGGAAGTAAAAGATGGCTCTCTCCAGTTCTAAAATCACTCTCTTGGGAGGAATAAAAACAGAGCTAATTAATAAAAACAAAGGTAAAATCACTGCCTTAATAATTAAAACCTTCCCTTCCATGGTCAGTCCTCTAAGCGTCCAAAGCCCCAGTCTTTGCTTCACTTTCCCTGTCACGTCGGCCCAATTTGCACTCCCTCCCCCCTCCCGGTCAAATTTAATTCCCAGTATTTTTTGTCCTTGGGTCACGGTCAGGGGGAGTCCTGCAGTCTCGTCGGGGGTCCAGGGTCCGTAAAATTGGGCTTGGGTCTTTTTTCTATTTAGTTTAGACCCAGAGGCCAGTCCAAACCAGTCCGTCAAGTCCAGTGTCCTGTTAGCAGATAAAAGGTCTGTGCATAAAACATTCACGTCGTCCATGTATAAAATGCATTTGGCGGTGAGCCCCCCCCCACCCGGGATGCCCACCCCCCTGATTCGTTGGTCCCTTCTCAAGATCTGTGCCAGTGGCTCAATGCAGAGTACGTACAGGAGGGCAGATAACGGACAACCCTGACGGACACCGCAGTTAATTGGCACTGCTTTTGTCAGATCCCCGTTAACGACAAATTTGCTGGCGATGCCCCGGTACAGCAATCCCACCCACGCTATAAACCTCTCAGAGAAACCCACTTTTCGCAGTACCTCAAAGAGGTACTGGTGCGAGACCCGATCAAAGGCTTTCTCAAAATCTAAATTTAGGACTACTAGCCGAATGTTTCTGTCTCTCGCGTAACAGATGGTGTCTCGGATCAGTACGAGGCTGTCGGTGATCTTCCTCCCTGGGATGGCACAGGCTTGATCCGGGTGAATCAACCCCTTTAAAACCACGGACAAACGTGAAGCTAAAATCTTACTAAAAAGTTTACAGTCCAGATTTAAAAGGGTAATTGGTCTCCAGTTGGTCAAGTCAGTCTTGTCCTTGTCTTTGGGGAGGAGAGTCACTATCCCTAATCTAAAACTGTCTGGTAGTCGGCCTAGTCGTTCAAAATCCATAAAAACAGTCAGTAGGTCAGGTGCTAAAATGTCCCAAAAGGTTAAATAAAATTCCACCGGGAGGCCATCTGCTCCCGGGGATTTACCTGTTTTAAAACTTCTAATACATTTATTTAACTCTAAAAGCGTAAAATCTTGGGTTAAAAGCACACTGTCTGTAATTTTGTTTTCTATGGATTTTTAAATTTCATTTAAGGTGTCTCTGTGAATGTTCTTTTTACTGTACAAGTTTTCATAAAATATTTCCACAATTTGTTTTATTTCTTCTGTTGTTTCTGCAATTGTTCCGTCTTCCTTTTTTAGTTTTAAAAATGTTTTACTTTTGTTTAAAATTTTCTTAAAAAAGTAGCTTGTACATTTTTCGCCTTCCTCTATTTCTTTTTCTTTACTCCTTAAAATAACACCTTTACTTTTAATTTCTGCTAAAACCGACATTTCCTTTTTTATTTGTTGTATTTCTTCATTAAAATCCAGTCCATTTTGTTTTAAATTAAAATATCGTTGCAGGCGTTTTTGCAGTCCCAACATGCGGCTATTTTCTTTCTTTCTTTTCCGTTTCCCTGCCTGTCTAAAAAAGGTTTTAGTCCTAGCCTTCACCATCTCCCACCAGTGTGCTCGTGTCTCATGCAAGTCCTGAAGGGTCTGCCACTCTTTGTACTGCTCCCTGTACTGACTGACTAGGTCAGGATCTTTTAACAGGGAGCAGTTGAGTTTCCACAGACCACTTCCTAAAGTCACACCAGAAGACAGTGAAAGAGTGCAGGATAGCATCAGGTGATCGGAGAAGAAAACAGGGGTTAATCTAGCATCGGTGGGTGGGCAGTCCCTGGTAAAAACGTAGTCAATGCGAGAGGCTCTGGTGCCATCACCACTGAACCAGGTGAAGCCCTCCTCTCTGGGATGCATGGTTTTAAAACAGTCCACTAATTTAAAATCCCTACACATCCCCTGCAATAAAACCGATGATTTATCGAGCTTAAAATCCCCTGTTCTTTTCCTGTCCTTATGTGTTAAAATACAGTTAAAATCACCAGCTGAAATAAAAGGTGTTCTGCCAAGCATGTGGGACTGCAAGTCTTTTAAAAGGTCATACCGATCGTTTTTGTCATTAAAACCATAAATATTTAAGAGCTTAAAATCTTGTCCCATAAAAGTCAGATGTATTAAAAGTGCCCGTCCGTCTCTCACCACAGTGCTGCCCTTCACCGTCACCAGAGGATTTTTTATTAAAATGGCCACCCCATCATTTTTATTTTTATTTGAGCCACTCCAAATAGAAGTGTGTGGCCACTTGTCCTCCCAGTCCTTGTAGTGATTTAAAAACGGTATTGCACATTCCTGTAATAAAAACACATCTGATTTAAAAAAATTAAGACAAGATAAAACACTCTGAGCTCTAACTGGCGACTTCACACTTCTCACATTAATTGTAGAGAAAGTGATTGCCATGAATATGGTTAAAAACAAAAGGTATGACATTCTAAAAAACTAAAAAGGGTAAAATGGGCTAAAACAAATTAAAACACAATTAAAACACAATTAAAAGAGGCCGTCATGGCAAACTGTGTAAATGGGGCTCAGCCTTCTCTCTTGCAGGGGAGAGTGAAGACGGGTGAGCCACATTTCCCCTCCTTCCTCTGGTGATGGGCATCGGCCGAGGGGTTGATTGCAGAGCAATTGATAAGAACGAGACCTCGTTGGGTGAATCGGAGGGGAAGACTCTGGGCTCCTCCACAGAGCTACTGTCTGAGAGAGTCTCAACTCTTCCCCTCTTCTCTGAGAGTGGAATACTCTCAGAGGACGATTCTGACAAGGGCCTCTTGGGGAACTGGGCATTGTTGAGGAGGGCATCCTCGCTGTCTTCAAGTGGTTCAGAAGAACCACTTTCAGGACTAGCTCCGCCTGTTGTTTGCATTGGCTCCTTCTCCTCTGGGTGCCCAGTGGGAGGGGCTTCTGTAGGCCCCTGCCCCCCTTCCTCTGGGCACCCTGTGGGAGGGGCCTCCACAGGCCCCTCCCCCTCTCCCGCCTCACCAGTTCCTTCTCCACCAACCATGGGTTTTGGCGGGAGATTTGAATTTCCCAGTCCCGCCTCTTCAATTACCTCTTCCACCATGTCACCCTGTCCGCCATTTTGTTCATTTTCTTTCCTTTTACCGGCCTTCAACTTGTTGGCAAAAGATTTAGGGCAATCTCTGAAGAGGTGGTTAAATTCACCACAGAGATTGCACTTTCTGCCATTGGTACATTCCTCAAAGGTGTGACCAATTTCTCTACACTTCCCACAGACCACTTTGGTGCAAGCCTCCACCAAGTGCCCGTGCTCGCCACACTTGCGGCAGAGCTTGGGTTGTCCCTGGTAGTGGATGTAGCCCCTGTTTTCTCCCAGAACTATCACAGATGGCAGGTGTTTCAGGCCCTGGAAGCCCTGAGGGTCCGGCCATTGGGTAATGGGGACCCTCCAGGTGCAGTTCCAAATGCCATCTTCATCTCTCACTTTGATAGCCTGGCCCTTAACAGTGCAATATCTTCCCAGCCACAGACAAATGTCTTCTGCACAAACTGTTTCATTGAACATCCTGACAATTACGTGTTTTGAAGCATTGTCAGTCAGTTTCTCAACAGTAAAGGCAGAGAACTGGGATTTTACATTTTCAAATCTAATCCAAAACTCCTTCAGTAAAATGGCGGACCTAAAACTAACATCAAAACCTTTGTTAAAAGGCAGTGTGAGTATGCAGTTAAGATCATTTGGTGTAAAGTTCAGACATTTTTGTACGAGTTTCCGAGAAAAGTCTAATCTGGACATTAAAAGCATTTTCCCATCAAGTTCCTTAAAAGTGAATCTGACGCTGTGGTGCCTCCTCGTGCCGGCATGGCTGGCCGACATTTTGGAGGCACCACCAGCCTAAAAACTCTAAAAAACAATAAAAGCACTAAAAGAAAATAAAAACAATAAATACAATAAAAAGACTTACCTGATAAAGTGCTTGGTGCTAAAGTGCAAGAAAGAATAAAGTGCGTTACAATATAGAAAAGTGTGCAAAAAAATACAATTTCCTCCGGGAATGAAACAGTTTAAAGTCACAAAGACTAAAAACTGCTCCAAAAAGTGGAGAGGACCGCTGTCTTAGCCAAAAGGCCGAGAAGCGACTTCCTTAACTTTCTTGTTGGACTTGCTGGCTTGTAATGTTAATTTAGCCTATTCAGCCTCCCAGGTATGTTTTTTATGCTATTGTGTAGGTGAATAACTGTTAATGTGTTACGTTAACATACCGGACACCTATTCAGCCTGTTGTTCTGTGTGCTACTGTGTAGTTGAATAACTTGCCTTTCCAGATTAAATGTCTGTTCTTGGTCTTGGATTTTATAAAAGAAATAAATAAATAGGACTTATATATGTTTTTTTCCTCTTCATGACACATTTTTTGACCCATGCGACTTATACTCCAGACTGACTTATAGTCTGCAAAATACGGTACCTTTTCTCACAGGTGAAAAGGTACCTTCTTCTCTCTTCAGATTCTGTTCATCTCTCTCACTCTGTTTCACTGCTTCACTTCTTTGCTCTAGAACACAAGGCAAAAAAATCAAAAATAAAAGTCAGCAATTGTCAGCATTAAGAAAAAGCTTTTGTTCTAATGTTTGACACAAAATGATGTACCTTGATTTGTACTGTTACTCTCTCCAGCGGTTGTGCCTGCTCTCCCACTCTGATGCGTTTCTTTTGAGGAGGAAGAATGCAGTCGTTGTCTTCCTCCTCCGAGAGCCTCCTCTTTTTTGGCGGCTCAGGACACACTGGAAATAAAGCAGCAGTAGCACTTGCAGAGGTCGAGGGTGGTGAGGAACCTGGCTCCGCCCATCTTCTCCAGCAGGTCATCGATTCGATAAATGTAAGAGAAGTGTCCAATTCACGTCAGCAGGTAGGAACAGTTGATCCGTATTAACGAGAAGAGCAGGGGTCAGTGTGGGTCCATGATTTGGGCCAGGAGCATAGAGCGGCCCTCACTGGGACATTACCCACAGTGAGAGAGAGCATCATTCGTCAGCCGTCCAGCCTCCTGCAATCAACCACAATATAGAAACGCATTTAATAAAACTGCAACAACCTGACTTTTGAAGCCGTTTTTGGTAAAGACGACATACCGTCACATGGTTCCGAAATCTCGCAAATCCCAGAACGACTCCAGTGCGTGTTGCTTCTGTCGGTCTTGTCTAATATTACATTTTACATTAGAAGTAGGTATTACATAGTAACGAGTAATGATAATGTTAAACATTTACCATCACTTCTGTCAGGCCTCCGGGGATGTGATGTACACAGTACTGCAAAGCACACACTCTGAGAATGAAGACTGGAGTCACAGTCTGTAATCTGGAATACACAAAAATTAATTCTACAACCTTACTGGTTGGATTTAAAAAAAAAAAATTATTATATCTTAGGAGCGTGAGAAAGAGACAAAATTACCTGGGATAGATCCATGGAGCACAAGGAGAACTTCACAGGTGTGGTCTGCCTGGTCCAGGGATAAGAGTGAATGGAGAAGCTCTAAATGTAAACAGACGGTAACTAACACCTGATAATTTTTAATACTGCCTTGACTTTGACAGAAATAACATACCTTTTCACACAGGTGTGTTCTTTTCTTCTCTCTTCTGCTAATCTCTCTCTCGCTCTCTCTCTGTTTAACTGTTTCTCTTCTGTGCTCTAAAACACATAGCAAAAAGTTAGCAAATGTCAGCATTAAGCATTTGTTCTAATGTTTGACACAAAATATGTACCTTCATTTGTACGGTTACTCTCTCCCGTGGTTGTGCCCGCTCTCACACTCTGATGCGTTTCTCCTGAGGAGCAAGAGTGCAGTCGTCGACCTCCCCCTCTGAGAGCCTCCTCTTTCTTGGCGGCTCAGGGCACAGTGAAGAAACGTTACCAAAGCGGCAGAGGACGGACCTGAACATGTGCCAGTCAGGATGGTAGTCTGTCACTCTCCAGCGGTTTGACAGCTTGGTACCGTCAGGCTGGTACACAGGAGAGATGACTCTGGTGACAATCGTGTCCTCTACAGTCACTCTACGGATGCAGCAGTGGCGAGTGAGTCTCAGGGAAGAGAGCCACTCGGGGTGAGCGGGCATCTGGAAGGTCTGAGCAGCAGAGGGCGGGGTGGGCCGCAGCAGACCGGCAGCCTGGTGTTCTCGCGCTGCTGTCTGCCAGAGAAGATCGAGAACAGGTCGACCTCCTCATCCAGCTCAAAGGGGGAGAAGAGGGTGGTCGGGAAGAAGAAGCCTCTGTAGGGGACCCTGGGATAGTCTGAGGAGCCGATGACCAGGTTGTGGTACAGGCTCAGACAGGTGTCCCTCATGGAGCTGACGCCGGGGCTGCTCACGGGACGGTTCCTCAAGTTGTGCTGCAGGACTGAACAGGGCAGTGGTCGGACCTCGCCTCGTCCCAGCCGGTAGCCCAGGTACCTTGCTTCTTCCCTGGCCCACTGACAACACTTGGCAGGATTCAGTGTCAGTCCTGCCTGTTCGATCTTGCTGAGGACTCGTTTCAGGTGGTGTCGATGCTCCTCCCAAGTGTCACTGTAGATGACCGCGTCATCCAGGCAGGCAGCGCTGCAGTCCTCACACCCGTGCAGAACATGGTCCATCAGCCTCTGGAAGGTGGCGGGTGCTCCATGGAGACCAAGGGCAGCACAGTGAACTGAAAGAGGCCAGCAGGGATCTATAAGGCGGCGTAAGGGCGGCTGGACTCTTCCAGGGGCACCTGCCAGTAGCCCTGGCAGAGGTCGAGGGTGGTGATAACCCTGGCCCGGCAGATCTTTTCGAGCAGGTCATGGATTCGATAAATGTAAAATAAGAGCCCAGTTCATGTCAGCAGGAAGGAACAGTTCAACCGTATAAACCAGAGGAGCAGGGGTCAGCGTGGGTCCATGGTTCGGGCTAGGAGCACAGAGCGGCCCTCACTGGGACATCACCCACAGTGAGAGAGAGCATCACTCTTCAGCCGTTAAGCCTCCTGGAATCAATCACAATATAGAAACACATTTAATAAAACTACAACAACGTGACTTTTGGAGCTGTTTTATGTAAAGACGACATACCGTCACATGGTTCTGAAATCTCTCAAATCCCAGAACGACTCCAGTGCGTGTTGCTTCTGTCGGTCTTGTCTAATATTACATTTTACATTAGAAGTAGGTATTACATAGTAACGAGTAATGATAATGTTAAACATTTACCATCACTTCTGTCAGGCCTCCGGGGATGTGATGTACAGTACTGCAAAGCACACACTCTGAGAATGAAACACTGGAGTCACAATCTGGAATACACAAAAATTAATGTTACAACCGTTACTGCTAGGACGTTTTCAAAAACTATTATCATGTCTTTGAAGCGTAAGAAAGAGACAAAATTACCAGGGATAAATCCACGGGGCGCAAGGAGGACTTCACGGGTGTGGTCTGCCTGGTCCGGGGATCAGAGTGCAGTTGAGTGGAGAAGCTCTAAATGTAAACAGACGGTAACTAACACTTGATAATTCTTAATACTGCCTTGGCTTTGACAGAAATAGCATACCTTTTCACACAGGTGTGTTCTTTTCTTCTCTCTTCTGCTCATCTCTCTCTCGCTCTCTCTCTGTTTAACTGTTTCTCTTCTGTGCTCTAAAACACATAGCAAAAAGTTAGCAAATGTCAGCATTAAGCATTTGTTCTAATGTTTGACACAAAATATGTACCTTCATTTGTACGGTTACTCTCTCCCGTGGTTGTGCCCGCTCTCACACTCTGATGCGTTTCTTCTGAGGAGGAACAGTGCAGTCGTCGTCCTCCTCCTCCGAGAGCCTCCTCTTTCTTGGCGGCTCAGGGCACAGTGAAGAAACGTTACCAAAGCGGCAGAGGACGGACGTCAGCATGTGACCGTCAGGATGGTATTCTGTCACTCTCCAGCGGTTTGACAGCTTGGTACCGTCAGGCTGGTACACAGGAGAGATGACTCTGGTGACAATCTTGTCCTCTACAGTCACTCTACGGATGCAGCAGTGGCGAGTGAGTCTCAGGGAAGAGAGAACCTCGGGGTGAGCGGGCATCTGGAAGGTCTGAGCAGCAGAGGGCGGGGTGGGCCGCAGCAGACCGGCAGCCTGGTGTTCTCGCGCTGCTGTCTGCCAGAGAAGATCGAGAACAGGTCGACCTCCTCATCCAGCTCAAAGGGGGAGAAGAGGGTGGTCGGGAAGAAGAAGCCTCTGTAGGGGACCCTGGGATAGTCTGAGGAGCCGATGACCAGGTTGTGGTACAGGCTCAGACAGGTGTCCCTCATGGAGCTGACGCCGGGGCTGCTCACGGGACGGTTCCTCAAGTTGTGCTGCAGGACTGAACAGGGCAGTGGTCGGACCTCGCCTCGTCCCAGCCGGTAGCCCAGGTACCTTGCTTCTTCCCTGGCCCACTGACAACACTTGGCAGGATTCATTGTCAGTCCTGCCTGTTCGATCTTGCTGAGGACTAGTTTCAGGTGGTGTCGATGCTCCTCCCAAGTGTCACTGTAGATGACCGCGTCATCCAGGCAGGCAGCGCTGCAGTCCTCACACCCGTGCAGAACACGGTCCATCAACCTCTGGAAGGTGGCGGGTGTTCCATGGAGACCAAGGGCAGCACAGTGAACTGAAAGAGGCCAGCAGGGATCTGGAAGGCGGCGTAAGGGCGGCCAGACTCTTCCAGGGGCACCTGCCAGTAGCCCTGGCAGAGGTCGAGGGTGGTGATAACCCTGGCCCGGCAGATCTTTTCGAGCAGGTCATGGATTCGATAAATGTAAAATAAGAGCCCAGTTCATGTCAGCAGGAAGGAACAGTTCAACCGTATAAACCAGAGGAGCAGGGGTCAGCGTGGGTCCATGGTTCGGGCTAGGAGCACAGAGCGGCCCTCACTGGGACATCACCCACAGTGAGAGAGAGCATCACTCTTCAGCCGTTAAGCCTCCTGGAATCAATCACAATATAGAAACACATTTAATAAAACTACAACAACGTGACTTTTGGAGCTGTTTTATGTAAAGACGACATACCGTCACATGGTTCTGAAATCTCTCAAATCCCAGAACGACTCCAGTGCGTGTTGCTTCTGTCGGTCTTGTCTAATATTACATTTTACATTAGAAGTAGGTATTACATAGTAACGAGTAATGATAATGTTAAACATTTACCATCACTTCTGTCAGGCCTCCGGGGATGTGATGTACAGTACTGCAAAGCACACTCTGAGAATGAAACACTGGAGTCACAATCTGGAATACACAAAAATTAATGTTACAACCGTTACTGCTAGGACGTTTTCAAAAACTATTATCATGTCTTTGAAGCGTAAGAAAGAGACAAAATTACCAGGGATAAATCCACGGGGCGCAAGGAGGACTTCACGGGTGTGGTCTGCCTGGTCCGGGGATCAGAGTGCAGTTGAGTGGAGAAGCTCTAAATGTAAACAGACGGTAACTAACACTTGATAATTCTTAATACTGCCTTGGCTTTGACAGAAATAGCATACCTTTTCACACAGGTGTGTTCTTTTCTTCTCTCTTCTGCTCATCTCTCTCTCGCTCTCTCTCTGTTTAACTGTTTCTCTTCTGTGCTCTAAAACACATAGCAAAAAGTTAGCAAATGTCAGCATTAAGCATTTGTTCTAATGTTTGACACAAAATATGTACCTTCATTTGTACGGTTACTCTCTCCCGTGGTTGTGCCCGCTCTCACACTCTGATGCGTTTCTTCTGAGGAGGAACAGTGCAGTCGTCGTCCTCCTCCTCCGAGAGCCTCCTCTTTCTTGGCGGCTCAGGGCACAGTGAAGAAACGTTACCAAAGCGGCAGAGGACGGACGTCAGCATGTGACCGTCAGGATGGTAGTCTGTCACTCTCCAGCGGTTTGGTAACTTAGTACCGTCAGGCTGGTACACAGGAGAGATGACTCTGGTGACAATCTTGTCCTCTATAGTCACTCTACGAATGCAGCAGTGGCGGGTGAGTCTCAGGGAAGAGAGAACCTCAGAGTGAGCGGGCATCTGGAACGTCTGAGGAGCAGAGGGCGGGGTGGGCCGCAGCAGACCGGCAGGCTGGTCCAGCAGAGCAGAAGGCCTGGTGTTCTCCCGCTGCTGTCTGCCAGAGAAGATCGAGAACAGGTCGACCTCCTCATCCAGCTCAAAGGGGGAGAAGAGGGTGGTCGGGCGGAAGAAGCCTCTGTAGGGGACCCTGGGATAGTCTGAGGAGCCGGTGACCAGGTTGTGGTACAGGCTCAGACAGGTGTCCCTCACGGAGCTGACGCCGGGGCTGCTCACGGGACGGTTCCTCAAGTTGTGCTGCAGGACTGAACAGGGCAGTGGTCGGACCTCGCCTCGTCCCAGCCGGTAGCCCAGGTACCTTGCTTCTTCCCTGGCCCACTGACAACACTTGGCAGGATTCAGTGTCAGTCCTGCCTGTTCGATCTTGCTGAGGACTCGTTTCAGGTGGTGTCGATGCTCCTCCCAAGTGTCACTGTAGATGACCACGTCATCCAGGCAGGCAGCGCTGCAGTCCTCACACCCGTGCAGAACAAGGTCCATCAGCCTCTGGAAGGTGGCGGGTGTTCCATGGAGACCAAGTGCAGCACAGTGAACTGAAAGAGGCCAGCAGGGATCTATAAGGTGGCGTAAGGGCGGCTGGACTCTTCCAGGGGCACCTGCCAGTAGCCCTGGCAGAGGTCGAGGGTGGTGATAACCCTGGCCCGGCAGATCTTTTTGAGCAGGTCATGGATTCGATAAATGTAAAATAAGAGCCCAGTTCATGTCAGCAGGAAGGAACAGTTCAAACGTATAAACCAGAGGAGCAGGGGTCAGCGTGGGTCCATGGTTCGGGCTAGGAGCACAGAGCGGCCCTCACTGGGACATCACCCACAGTGAGAGAGAGCATCACTCTTCAGCCGTTAAGCCTCCTGGAATCAATCACAATATAGAAACACATTTAATAAAACTGCAACAACCTGACCTGTGGAGCCGTTTTTGGTAAAGAGGACATACCGTCACATGGTTCCGAAATCTCTCAAATCCCAGAACGACTCCAGTGCGTGTTGCTTCTGTCGTTCTTGTCTAATATTACATTTTACATTAGAAGTAGGTATTACATAGTAACGAGTAATGATAATGTTAAACATTTACCATCACTTCTGTCAGGCCTCCGGGAATGTGATGTACACAGTACTGCAAAGCACACACTCTGAGAATGAAGACTGGAGTCACAATCTGGAATACACAAAAATTAATGTTACAACCGTTACTGGTTGGATTTTTTAAAACCAGCGATAGGTCTTTGGAGAGTAAGAAGGAAGCAAAATTACCTAGGAAGAATCCATGGAGCAAGAGGAGGACTTCACAGGTGTGGTCAGCCTGATCCAGGGATCAGAGTGCAGTTGAGTAGAGAAGCTCTAAATGTAAATAGACGGTCAGTAACACTTGACAATTATTAATACCGCCTTGGCTTTGACAGGAATAACATACCGTATTTACCGCACTATAAGTCGCACTTTTTTTTCATAGTTTCGATGGTCCCGCGACTTATAGTCAGGTGCGACTTGTATATCAAATTTAACATGAACCCAGGAGTAAACATTACCGCCGTGAGAGGGCGCTCTAGGCTTGTGACAACTACTGTTACTAGTATTCAGTGATGCAGAATAAGATTGAGAGCTCAGGGAACTTCCTTAACTTTCTTGTTGGACTTGCTGGCTTGTAATGTTAATTTAGCCTATTCAGCCTCCCAGGTATGTTTTTTATGCTATTGTGTAGGTGAATAACTGTTAATGTGTTACGTTAACATACCGGACACCTATTCAGCCTGTTGTTCTGTGTGCTACTGTGTAGTTGAATAACTTGCCTTTCCAGATTAAATGTCTGTTCTTGGTCTTGGATTTTATAAAAGAAATAAATAAATAGGACTTATATATGTTTTTTTCCTCTTCATGACACATTTTTTGACCCATGCGACTTATACTCCAGACTGACTTATAGTCTGCAAAATACGGTACCTTTTCTCACAGGTGAAAAGGTACCTTCTTCTCTCTTCAGATTCTGTTCATCTCTCTCACTCTGTTTCACTGCTTCACTTCTTTGCTCTAGAACACAAGGCAAAAAAATCAAAAATAAAAGTCAGCAATTGTCAGCATTAAGAAAAAGCTTTTGTTCTAATGTTTGACACAAAATGATGTACCTTGATTTGTACTGTTACTCTCTCCAGCGGTTGTGCCTGCTCTCCCACTCTGATGCGTTTCTTTTGAGGAGGAAGAATGCAGTCGTTGTCTTCCTCCTCCGAGAGCCTCCTCTTTCTTGGCGGCTCAGGACACACTGGAAATAAAGCAGCAGTAGCACTTGCAGAGGTCGAGGGTGGTGAGGAACCTGGCTCCGCCCATCTTCTCCAGCAGGTCATCGATTCGATAAATGTAAGAGAAGTGTCCAATTCACGTCAGCAGGTAGGAACAGTTGATCCGTATTAACGAGAAGAGCAGGGGTCAGTGTAGGTCCATGATTTGGACCAGGAGCATAGAGCGGCCCTCACTGGGACATTACCCACAGTGAGAGAGAGCATCATTCGTCAGCCGTCCAGCCTCCTGCAATCAACCACAATATAGAAACGCATTTAATAAAACTGCAACAACCTGACTTTTGAAGCTGTTTTTGGTAAAGACGACATACCGTCACATGGTTCCGAAATCTCGCAAATCCCAGAACGACTCCAGTGCGTGTTGCTTCTGTCGTTCTTGTCTAATATTACATTTTACATTAGAAGTAGGTATTACATAGTAACGAGTAATGATAATGTTAAACATTTACCATCAGTTCTGTCAGGCCTCCGGGAATGTGATGTACACAGTACTGCAAAGTACACACTCTGAGAATGAAGACTGGAGTCACAATCTGGAATACACAAAAATTAATGCTACAACCTTACTGGTTGGATTTAAAAAAAAAAATTATTATATCTTAGGAGCGTGAGAAAGAGACAAAATTACCTGGGATAGATCCATGGAGCACAAGGAGAACTTCACAGGTGTGGTCTGCCTGGTCCAGGGATAAGAGTGAGTGGAGAAGCTCTAAATGTAAACAGACGGTAACTAACACCTGATAATTCTTAATACTGCCTTGGCTTTGACAGAAATAACATACCTTTTCACACAGGTGTGTTCTTTTCTTCTCTCTTCTGCTCATCTCTCTCTCGCTCTCTCTCTGTTTAACTGTTTCTCTTCTGTGCTCTAAAACACATAGCAAAAAGTTAGCAAATGTCAGCATTAAGCATTTGTTCTAATGTTTGACACAAAATATGTACCTTCATTTGTACGGTTACTCTCTCCCGTGGTTGTGCCCGCTCTCACACTCTGATGCGTTTCTTCTGAGGAGGAACAGTGCAGTCGTCGTCCTCCTCCTCCGAGAGCCTCCTCTTTCTTGGCGGCTCAGGGCACAGTGAAGAAACGTTACCAAAGCGGCAGAGGACGGATGTCAGCATGTGACCGTCAGGATGGTAGTCTGTCACTCTCCAGCGGTTTGACAGCTTGGTACTGTCAGGCTGGTACACAGGAGAGATGACTCTGGTGACAATCTTGTCCTCTACAGTCACTCTACGGATGCAGCAGTGGCGAGTGAGTCTCAGGGAAGAGAGCCACTCGGGGTGAGCGGGCATCTGGAAGGTCTGAGCAGCAGAGGGCGGGGTGGGCCGCAGCAGACCGGCAGCCTGGTGTTCTCGCGCTGCTGTCTGCCAGAGAAGATCGAGAACAGGTCGACCTCCTCATCCAGCTCAAAGGGGGAGAAGAGGGTGGTCGGGAAGAAGAAGCCTCTGTAGGGGACCCTGGGATAGTCTGAGGAGCCGATGACCAGGTTGTGGTACAGGCTCAGACAGGTGTCCCTCATGGAGCTGACGCCGGGGCTGCTCACGGGACGGTTCCTCAAGTTGTGCTGCAGGACTGAACAGGGCAGTGGTCGGACCTCGCCTCGTCCCAGCCGGTAGCCCAGGTACCTTGCTTCTTCCCTGGCCCACTGACAACACTTGGCAGGATTCAGTGTCAGTCCTGCCTGTTCGATCTTGCTGAGGACTCGTTTCAGGTGGTGTCGATGCTCCTCCCAAGTGTCACTGTAGATGACCGCGTCATCCAGGCAGGCAGCGCTGCAGTCCTCACACCTGTGCAGAACACGGTCCATCAGCCTCTGGAAGGTGGCGGGTGTTCCATGGAGACCAAGGGCAGCACAGTGAACTGAAAGAGGCCAGCAGGGATCTGGAAGGCGGCGTAAGGGCGGCCGGACTCTTCCAGGGGCACCTGCCAGTAGCCCTGGCAGAGGTCGAGGGTGGTGATAACCCTGGCCCGGCAGATCTTTTCGAGCAGGTCATGGATTCGATAAATGTAAAATAAGAGCCCAGTTCATGTCAGCAGGAAGGAACAGTTCAACCGTATAAACCAGAGGAGCAGGGGTCAGCGTGGGTCCATGGTTCGGGCTAGGAGCACAGAGCGGCCCTCACTGGGACATCACCCACAGTGAGAGAGAGCATCACTCTTCAGCCGTTAAGCCTCCTGGAATCAATCACAATATAGAAACACATTTAATAAAACTACAACAACGTGACTTTTGGAGCTGTTTTATGTAAAGACGACATACCGTCACATGGTTCTGAAATCTCTCAAATCCCAGAACGACTCCAGTGCGTGTTGCTTCTGTCGGTCTTGTCTAATATTACATTTTACATTAGAAGTAGGTATTACATAGTAACGAGTAATGATAATGTTAAACATTTACCATCACTTCTGTCAGGCCTCCGGGGATGTGATGTACAGTACTGCAAAGCACACTCTGAGAATGAAACACTGGAGTCACAATCTGGAATACACAAAAATTAATGTTACAACCGTTACTGCTAGGACGTTTTCAAAAACTATTATCATGTCTTTGAAGCGTAAGAAAGAGACAAAATTACCAGGGATAAATCCACGGGGCGCAAGGAGGACTTCACGGGTGTGGTCTGCCTGGTCCGGGGATCAGAGTGCAGTTGAGTGGAGAAGCTCTAAATGTAAACAGACGGTAACTAACACTTGATAATTCTTAATACTGCCTTGGCTTTGACAGAAATAACATACCTTTTCACACAGGTGTGTTCTTTTCTTCTCTCTTCTGCTCATCTCTCTCTCGCTCTCTCTCTGTTTAACTGTTTCTCTTCTGTGCTCTAAAACACATAGCAAAAAGTTAGCAAATGTCAGCATTAAGCATTTGTTCTAATGTTTGACACAAAATATGTACCTTCATTTGTACGGTTACTCTCTCCCGTGGTTGTGCCCGCTCTCACACTCTGATGCGTTTCTTCTGAGGAGGAACAGTGCAGTCGTCGTCCTCCTCCTCCGAGAGCCTCCTCTTTCTTGGCGGCTCAGGGCACAGTGAAGAAACGTTACCAAAGCGGCAGAGGACGGACCTGAGCATGTGACCGTCAGGATGGTAGTCTGTCACTCTCCAGCGGTTTGGTAACTTAGTACCGTCAGGCTGGTACACAGGAGAGATGACTCTGGTGACAATCCTGTCCTCTATAGTCACTCTACGAATGCAGCAGTGACGGGTGAGTCTCAGGGAAGAGAGAACCTCAGAGTGAGCGGGCATCTGGAACGTCTGAGGAGCAGAGGGCGGGGTGGGCCGCAGCAGACCGGCAGGCTGGTCCAGCAGAGCAGAAGGCCTGGTGTTCTCCCGCTGCTGTCTGCCAGAGAAGATCGAGAACAGGTCGACCTCCTCATCCAGCTCAAAGGGGGAGAAGAGGGTGGTCGGGCGGAAGAAGCCTCTGTAGGGGACCCTGGGATAGTCTGAGGAGCCGGTGACCAGGTTGTGGTACAGGCTCAGACAGGTGTCCTTCATGGAGCTGATGCTGGGGCTGCTCAGAGGACGGTTCCTCAGGTTGTGCACGACCAGCTGCAGGACTGAACAGGGCAGTGGCAGAGCAGCTACGGAGAGAAACAAGCACTGGTCAGAAAGACCGGAGCACAGTTTGAATGATTTATCAGCACAAGACCACATCAACATCCTCTTAAAATGTAGAAATAGTATGTAAGGATGAAAGAATCGGTAATCGGCTGAAAAATTTATATTATCCAGTTTATGTTATGATCACTTGACAACCGTATAGTCATGACTGTACAAAAAGTCATGCAAGTAAAGATGGCAATCTGATCTTCAGACAACTACAGGCCAAAAATAACAAAAGTCAATACTCCAATGAGTGTAAATGCACGATGCAGTAGGCCAGCTTTTCTCTGCTTCAATGTGAACAGACAAATCCTACACAACACTGAGACACTGAATTTTATTAACAGACAAGGTGAGAAGCAAATGAGAACACTAATAATATTTACAGGTGTGGCATGTGACCCTTTTCTGGAGAACAAATCAAAATAGTACAGCGCGCACGTGACCAACAGTCATGACGTCATTAAATTCTTAAAAGTTTTCCTCGGCGCCATCTTGGCCCTATACTTTCAATGTTAAATTCAGCAGGTTTTGGCACTTCCAAAAATCACTCTAGCTTCCACAATTTCCCAGTTTTTGCAATTTGTACATCTTCCGCAACAAATTCACAAATTATATCAACAATTTCCTCAAAAAAAAAATACGTTTTTGGGCTGGTATTTATCAAAATCGGAGTAGTTTTTTTATTTACCATAGCGGACATCCAGTCCCCTAATATCGAGGGCCAGCACGTGAGTCTCGTGTCTAAAACCAGCAGGAGGCATAGCTGAGCTGGAGATGTGAGACTTTCGGTGGAGTTAAAGAGTTTTCACTCAGATAATGAAGGGTTTTGTGGAGAGTTGTGTGGTCTGTGTCGATCAGTTCGTCGCTCAAGTGAACAATGAACTTAAGAGAACGTTTACTGCTAATATTACCATGACTACTACGTCCTTCATAACGTGGGGTTCCCTCAACACAGGCCTAAGCGTTTATCATTATTAACTAACAAACTAGTGCTGGTGTATCTGACACAATACATAAAGAGTGGAAAATAACAAAGATCAAACGCATTTTCTTAGCCTGTTAGGCTAAATGTCAACAAACGTTACTTTTGTACATTTAAATCTCTCATCGATAAAATAAAAATATTAAAGGTTTATTAGTAAATAGCCTATTTTTCAAGACGATTGTATTCTGTAGTGGTCTTTGCTACACTTAGTTTTAATTTGTGTATAGGCTACTACAATTTGACACTGTGAACTGTTCAAACCAGCTAAGCCTACTTTTACCACTAGGAGTCAGCACAAACCAGATTTCCATCTAGTCTAGTAGTGTTATGTTCACGTTATGCTTAAACAGGTGCTGTTATGTCCTGAATATGAACACTAGCATATCCCCCTGAACGAAGTATGACACTTTGACTGGTGATTTTTAGATTTAATGGCAGTAAATCCTTAAACCGACCAGTAAGAGCTGGAGAAACACAAACAACCGTGGGTAAATACTAAGTGCAATACACAAAACAAATACCTTGACACATAGGATAGAAAGACAAAATTACCAGCAATATTCCCTATCAAACCAAAAAAACGTACCTTGTGCCTCTTCACAGGGCTGGCTACAAAAGCCATGTTTATTTTCCTCCGTAAACTTTCCCGTTTTACCGTCTTTTCGATGTCAAGCGAATTCGCGGTAAAAGCGCTACAACAGGAACTACTTCTTCAAAATAAAAATGCACAATGTCAAAACAGGAAGTCACCCGTAACCAAGACAAAATAATACTACATGTCAAAATAAAGTGTCAAGAGTGTTTCTCGCAAATGTACAACATACTCTGGGTTATTTACATTACATCTTTGTTTACCTGAGATAACTCCAGCAAGCATTTTTTTCATGGTCAAAGTTAAAAATTGTCAGTATTATTATTGTTTATTATTATTATTATTATTATTTTTTTTTTTCCAGATATTTCTTCTAAATTCAAATCTTGAGAAAATGACACATGTAGATGCAAGACAGCAGTCTTAAGTTTCTTATAACAATGAATCAACCTGATAAGTCTAAGATAGCTTTATCATATAACCCGGAGTAGTCCACCTGGGGGTTGTGGGGCAAGTTGTCACATACAAAACCTCATTTGTAAACCAGAACATTACCTAGTTCACTGAATAATATTCACATTATTAAGGCAACATATCTGACCGGGGTTCAGTCTTACAACAGTATAATCACTAAAACACAATTGACACCTTTACCTTTTGTAGGTACCTCTCTTTTTAATGCCCATGGGCCTGAGCAGCAACCATAACTTACAGTTAGGTCCATAAGTATTTGGACTCTGACACAAGTTTTGTTATTCGAGCTGTAAACCCAAAGTTGTTCAAAATACAGTTATATAACTCATATGTGCTGAAGGTGCAGACTCTCAGCTGTAATTTGAGAGTATCCTCGCCGGAATCGGACAAAGGGTTTAGGAATTACCCTTCCTAAACCAAATTACTATTGAGCCTCTTTTCCAGAGTCTCAAAAGTAATTGCACAGTTGCTTCAAACGCTATTTCCTGAGCTGGATTGTAATAAGCGTGACAACATGCCCTGGTCGCCACTACTTAGTGGCTGTTTTTATAACTTATGCCAAATATACAGTGCCGTTGAGTGCCCCAGTACATACATTTTCAGGAGGGAACCAGCAAAGTCTCACTGAGATGACCTTTTGTACAGGTTTTTGATGGTACGGTCACCAGAGGACCTGGTGAAAACCTAGGCAGGCCTGTAGGAATATGCAAACTCCACACAAAGGCCCTGCTTGGTCCAGGGTTCGAACTCAGAACCAGAGCTGTTTCTCTTTGCACGACTAAACTACCCAGTATAAATGTCTATTTTTCCAAAATAGATATTTTGCATTGTTTTTGTGTAAAATCATGATTCCCAACATGCCACTATCTGCTTGTACTGATACATTTTCTTAGGTCTATTTAATAATACATATAGTCAAATATACTGACTTTAATAGTAATAAATAAATATTATGAGGACAACTTGATGAATGGTTAAATTTGGTAGATTTATTGCATTTACACCATAAGTAGTTCATGTTAAAACAGTGCAATCTGCACTATGGTTATAAATAAATGCAAAATAAAAGACGTATACGAGTCCATTTCATGTCAGCAGGAAGACACAGTTCATCCGTATAAACGAGAGGAGCAGGGGTCAGTGTGGGTCCATAGTTTGGGCCAGGAGCATAGAGCGGCCCTCACTGGGACATTACCCACAGTGAGAGAGAGCATCATTCTTCAGCCGTTCAGCCTCCTGCAATCAACCACAATATAGAAACACATTTAATAAAACTGCAACAACCTGACCTGTGGAGCCGTTTTTGGTAAAGAGGACATACCGTCACATGGTTCCGAAATCTCTCAAATCCCAGAACGACTCCAGTGCGTGTTGCTTCTGTCGTTCTTGTCTAATATTACATTTTACATTAGAAGTAGGTATTACATAGTAACGAGTAATGATAATGTTAAACATTTACCATCACTTCTGTCAGGCCTCCGGGAATGTGATGTACACAGTACTGCAAAGCACACACTCTGAGAATGAAGACTGGAGTCACAATCTGGAATACACAAAAATGAATGTTACAACCGTTACTGGTTGGATTTTTTAAAACCAGCGATAGGTCTTTGGAGAGTAAGAAGGAAGCAAAATTACCTAGGAAGAATCCATGGAGCAAGAGGAGGACTTCACAGGTGTGGTCAGCCTGATCCAGGGATCAGAGTGCAGTTGAGTAGAGAAGCTCTAAATGTAAATAGACGGTCAGTAACACTTGACAATTATTAATACCGCCTTGGCTTTGACAGGAATAACATACCGTATTTACCGCACTATAAGTCGCACTTTTTTTTCATAGTTTCGATGGTCCCGCGACTTATAGTCAGGTGCGACTTGTATATCAAATTTAACATGAACCCAGGAGTAAACATTACCGCCGTGAGAGGGCGCTCTAGGCTTGTGACAACTACTGTTACTAGTATTCAGTGATGCAGAATAAGATTGAGAGCTCAGGGAACTTCCTTAACTTTCTTGTTGGACTTGCTGGCTTGTAATGTTAATTTAGCCTATTCAGCCTCCCAGGTATGTTTTTTATGCTATTGTGTAGGTGAATAACTGTTAATGTGCTACGTTAACATACCGGACACCTATTCAGCCTGTTGTTCTGTGTGCTACTGTGTAGTTGAATAACTTGCCTTTCCAGATTAAATGTCTGTTCTTGGTCTTGGATTTTATAAAAGAAATAAATAAATAGGACTTATATATGTTTTTTTCCTCTTCATGACACATTTTTTGACCCATGCGACTTATACTCCAGACTGACTTATAGTCTGCAAAATACGGTACCTTTTCTCACAGGTGAAAAGGTACCTTCTTCTAGAGGTAAGATCTTAAGCCCGAGTCCGAGCCCAACCCGGCCCGAAATTCGGGTCGGGACTAAAATGACAATCATTACGTTCGGGTCGGGTCGGGCCGGGCTTCTCTCTCGCTGACTTTTTTAATAAATATATGTTTATAAAAATGTATACTAAAACGATGTGTGGATACTAAACTAAGGAATACTTGTTATAAATAAATAATTTGGTTAAAACAGAGAAGGCGCTGTAAGGTAATTGCTATATAACTACTACTAAACAGGAAGCGCAGAGCCAGGGCACGCTTTGCGCACGTGTCGTGAATGTAATCTTCCCTCCGCAAGTTTGCATCTATTTTGTTTAGGTATCCCTGATATGGAGCAGCAAGAAGTCAAGGATAAACTTAAGACAGGGGAACTGAAAAGGCAAACACGCACCGCCGGTAAGAGTGAGGCTGCAGTATTTCTCCGCGTAATTAAGCGAGTGCTGTCGGGGTTCAGTTAAAAGGACTGGGAAAAAAAATGAATGATGGCTCAGTCTTCAAATGTTTTTTTTTCATTTTATTGCACCACCTTCCCAAAAGTGAAATATTGTCCAAAGTTCCAGAATATGTACAGTGGAAAAAAAAATATCCAAAAATAGGTATATACAAAAAAGAAAACCAAAAAAAAAAAACAACAATGCCAAAAACCAAACACAAAGAACTCACAGCCAGAGCCAGACAGTCACCTTCAGCGTTACCACTCTCCACCCTCTGAGGGGGAGAAAAGGCCCTTTAAATACCCCCTTAGCCCCTCCCTTGGGCAAACCATTCAAATTGGACATGGGGGTTTTTTGGGTTTTAAGAAGTATTATTCCCTTGTCCCCAAAGAAAACTTTACCCAAATATGAGCCAACAGTTACTACCACAGAAATGGTCTTTTCTGCGCGTCAGACACATCTACGTCCGCATATATATATAAAATACAATGAGCCCGTCCCTTAAGTCATATGACCACCAGAAGCGCGCCGGGATGCGCTATTTATGGTGCAGGCAGGAAGCGCTTCTGGTTGGCACCTCAGTAGAAGGATGGGACGAGTGAGAGCATCCCAGTTCAGTGGTGAGTACCACGCGGTCTATGTTAGGGCGCGCTTGTCCACAGGCATGTGTGAGTGTGTGTTTCTGTGCGGGAGTAGAGGCGTCGAGTGTGCACCCTCGAACGCACTCCAAACGGGGAAGCCGGGAATATAAATGTTTATTTTGTGATGAAGTCCAAATGTTAAAAACGGTAGCACGCGCACATTAGTAAAAAGGTTTGTGCGCGCTTAGCCCCACGGCCAAAGTGCCACGTAGTATCCGCTCCCAGCGCCTGCATCTCCCGTGGGCCCAGAACGGGAGAAGAAAAGGCGCAGGGAGGCCTGTTGAGTGACGGGGTTAGGGGCGCTCCGTCACATCACCCCCCTCCTCTCTGAGGTTGACGAGGTGCGGCAACCTGGAGAGGAAGTCTGCCACAACATTGGTCCTTCCAGCTCGATGGCGAACCGTGAACTGGAACGGCTGGAGGGAGAGGTACCAGCGAGTGAGGCGGCAGTTGCTGTCCTTCATGGAGTTGATCCAGGTTAGAGCACGGTGGTCAGTCTCCAGGTCGAACTCCCTCCCCAGCAGGTAGTATTTTAAGCTCTCCAGGGCCCACTTTATGGCCAGGCCCTCCTTCTCCACCGTGGAGTACCTGGTCTCACGTGGCAACAGCTTCCGACTCAGGTACAGGACAGGGCGTTCCTCCCCAGGGTCACCTTGGGCCAGGACTGCACCAAGTCCGACAGCAGAGGCATCGGTCTGAACAAGGAACCTCTTGCTGAAATCTGGACTTCTCAGCACTGGCGCAGAACACAGGCAGATTTTCAAGGTCCTGAAGGCGCTCTCGCAGTCTTCAGTCCAGACCACAGGATTCCTCTGGTCCTTCGCTGTCAGGGCTGTAAGTGGAGCTGCAATGCTCGCAAACTGCGGAACAAATCTCCTGTACCAGCCGGCCAGCCCCAGGAAGGACCTCACCTCCTTCTTGGTTCGGGGCCGAGGGCAGTTGCGAATGGCCTCCACCTTGTTCACTTGTGGTCGGACCTCGCCTCGTCCCAGCTGGTAGCCCAGGTACTGTGCTTCCTTGGCCCACTGACACTTGGCCGGATTCAGTGTCAGTCCTGCCTGTTGGATCTTGCCAAGGACCCGTTCCAGGTGGCATAGGTGCTCCTCCCAAGTGTCACTATAGATGACCACATCATCCAAGTAGGCCGCACTGCAGTCCTCACATCCCCGCAGAACCTGGTCCATCAGCCTCTGGAAGGTGGCGGGTGCTCCATGGAGACCAAAGGGCATCACAGTAAACTGGAAGAGTCCAGCAGGGGTTTGGAAAGCGGTGTAAGGGCGGCTGGACAACTCCAGGGGCACCTGCCAGTAGCCCTTGCAGAGGTCGAGGGTGGTGATGAACCTGGCCCGGCCAATCTTCTCCAGTAGGTCATCAATTCGGGGCATTGGGTAGGCGTCAAACGCAGAGATGGCGTTGAGCTTTCTGAAGTCGATGCAGATGCGGAGGGAGCCATCCTTCTTGACCACAATGACCACTGGACTGCACCACTCGGACTTGGATGGCTCGATCACCCCCAGGCGCTGCATCTCTTCCACCTCTTTCAGGAGTTCTGCAACCAGATGTTGGGGCACTCGGTAGGACCGCTGACGGATGGGTTGTCCATCTTTGAGCCTGATGACGTGCTCAACCAAGGCAGTCCTCCCTGGGTTAGCGGTAAACAAGCTGGAGACGGTCTGGAACACCTGGCAGAGCTGCGTCGACTGGTCTGGGGCGAGGTGGTCCAGTGCAGGAGCGGTGGTGTTAGTGAGGTCTTCTAAGCTGACCTCCTCCTCTTCTACATCCACCTTCGTCACCAGTAAGGACGTCATAGGGACCTGGATTGGGGCCTCCTTCCATTCCTTCAGAAGGTTGATGTGGTAGGTTTGCTTCTGCCTCTTCTTGTCCGGCAAGTGGATCTCGTAGGTCACAGGGCCCATCTTCCGGAGGACTGTGTATGGACCTTGCCACTTGGCCAGCAGCTTGCAGTTGGAAGATGGCAGGAGTAACATGACCTTTTGGCCAGGCTGGAACACCCGGTGTCTGGCTTGGCGGTCGTACCACGTCTTCTGGATCTGCTGGGCTTCCCGCAGGTTGAGTTCAGCCTCCTCCCGGTACCTCGCCAAACGTTCCCGCATCTCGAGCACATACTGGACCACGCCCCGGTCACTGGATGATGGTGAAGGCACCTCCCAGGTCTTCAGCAACAAATCCAGTGGGCCCTGGACCTCCCAGCCATACAGGAGCTCGAACGGGGAGAAACCAGTGGAAGCCTGAGGAACCTCCCGGTAGGCGAACAGAAGGAATGGCAGCCACCGGTCCCAGTCTCGGCCAGTGTCCTCCACAAACTTGCGCAGCATCTTCTTGAGTGTTTGGTTGAAGCGCTCAACCAAGCCATCTGTCTGGGGATGGTATGGCGTGGTCTTAATTGCCGAAATCCCCAGCTGGCGGTGGAAGAGCTGCATAAGCCGGGAGGTGAAGTTGGTGCCCTGGTCTGTCACGATCTCGTCCGGGATCCCAACCCTGGAAAACAACTGGACAAGACAACGCAGTACAGCAGGTGCAGTGACAGTATGCAAAGGAAAGGCCTCAGGGAACCGTGTAGCATAATCACAAATGACTAGAATATACTGGTGACCCCGACTGCTCTTTACTAATGGGCCGACAATGTCCATAGCTATCCGTTGAAATGGGGTGGAAATAATCGGCAGAGGTTGAAGGTAGGCCCGATCTGATTTCCTCAGATAACATGTTCTCTGGCACGTGGGGCAGGTGTTACAATATGTCTGTACATCAACATACATAGAGGGCCAGTAAAATCTGGAGCTAATGCGCATGTATGTTTTGTTGCGGCCCAAATGTCCTGCCCAAGGCAAGGTGTGTGCCAGGTACATGACTAGCTGCCGACAGGATTCAGGTACCACAAGGCGCTTAGCGTCATTTGATACAGCATACAAAACATTGTTTTCCACAACAAAAGACTCTTTGTACCCTTTTGACATTTTCAACCCTGCAACCACTTTAGCAAACAACGGCTCGAGAGTCCCATCTGCCCTTTGCAAAGCCCCAATGTCTTTTGGCACCTCCCACAAGTCCTTGATACCAGTCATTTTACCCTCGGGCTCCTCCAATTTCAGTGCCTTTTCAAAACGGCGCTGGCGGCGAGATTTTCGTGGCCCCTTTGTGCCACCCTCAAACAGTTCACTATCCAGGGTAGCAAAGGGGTCGCCACCAGGATCCAGCTCTATGGACCCCTGAGTGTCAGCTTCACTCGGCCCACTATTTCGAGCTGAGCAGGCCTGACCACCAGCTTTGGCCTGGGCCCGAGTGGTTACCGGACAGGCCACATCCTTCCCACAGTCCCTGCCCATTTCCCCATATTCCAGCAGCACGTCCAATAGTACAGGCAAGTCCCAGCCCAAAATGGCTGCCACAGGTAATTTCTCCACTACCCCCACAGTTAACAAATATGGCTGTTCATTAACAACTACTGTCAAATCCGCAGTAGGATAGGAATGCTTGTCCCCATGTACACATAGAAGGTCCTGCTGTTGGCCATAATCTATGACTTCCACTGGCACCAGGTCCCTCCGAACCAGTGACGTAAAGCTCCCAGAGTCCACCATAGCAGTCACAGGTTGGCCATTGATGGTAACATTTTTAAAACGCTGGCGCTTCCCTGTATAGCTTGTGTCCTCTGCACGGGGAGTGTAACAGGCACCCGTAAGTTTAGCTTTGCGGATGGGGCACAGAGATGCTTTGTGGCCTGGCTGCTGGCAATAAAAACAGATAAGCTCCTTACCCATGCCTCGCTGGTTTGGTGCAGGCACTAGGTTTCCTGAGGGCTCTTGGTGAGACCTGGCTGCTGGCCTGGGCTGCGTTGTGGACTGTCGTCCTGGGCCACCATGGTACGCTGCTGGGCCTCCTCTTCGGGCATTGAGGTACTGAAGAGCAAGCTTGGCAGCGGCTTGTCCGTTCGTGGGCTCATGCTCCTTTACCCACGTTCGTGCCTCAGAGGGAAGCACACGCAGCAGCTGTTCCAGGATAATGGCCTCACCTATCTCCTCCTTGGAGTGCTGCTCAGGCCGGATCCAACGGCGGTAGAGGCCCTTCAGACGATGATAGGTCTCTGTTGGGTTCTCACCAGGTGGTACAGCACTGGACCGAAACTGCTGCCTATAGGTCTCCGGAGAGATGTCGAACTTGGCCAAGAGCGCAGCCCGGAGGTCACTGTAGGAGTGGGCTCGGTCCTCATCCATTGCCGTGTAGGCCTCCAATGCCTTTCCGCTGAGCAATGGAACGAGCCGGCACGCCCACTCATTCTCTGGCCAACCCCAGGTCCGAGCAATCCGTTCAAAGCGGAGGAGGTAGTTCTCTATGTCCTCACCCATCTGAAACTGGGGAATCTTGGGGTCGCTGTAGTGGCACACATCAGCTCTTGGAGGCTCTGGTCTGTGACTGACGGCGCTGGCCTCAGGGTCGCGCACCTGGGAAGGGGTGCTACGCTGCCGCCGTGGTGCTGGTGTTGGCAGGTCCAGTCTGGGGCTAACCGCTGTCCAGGTGGTTCCGGTAACCTCCGCATGGGGTGGTGTCACAGCAATGCCCCCACCTGGCTGTGTGGCTCGTGGCAGTGCGGCTTTGAGTTCCTGTAATTGCGCCATAAGTCCCTCCTCTCGTCGCTGCTGTCCGGCTAGAAAGTTCCTCATTAGGTCCACCAGCTCTTCTCCCGGATTTGATGCCGGCCTTCCAGCAGAGGGAGCGGTCCGTGGTGGTGCTGCAGTGGGCTTTTCCGGCTCCTCAAACTCAGATGCCCAGGAGTCCTCCTCCTCCTCTGGGACTGCAGCAGCAGCCATGCTTTCCCGCCTCAGCCGTCGCTGAGAGCGCAAGCCAGTACGTTTGGGAGGAAAGTGGTCCACTTTTTCCGACTGGCCATCCCACTTCTGACACCATATGTCGGGGTTCAGTTAAAAGGACTGGGAAAAAAAATGAATGATGGCTCAGTCTTCAAATGTTTTTTTTTCATTTTATTGCACCACCTTCCCAAAAGTGAAATATTGTCCAAAGTTCCAGAATATGTACAGTGGAAAAAAAAATATCCAAAAATAGGTATATACAAAAAAGAAAACCAAAAAAAAAAACAACAATGCCAAAAACCAAACACAAAGAACTCACAGCCAGAGCCAGACAGTCACCTTCAGCGTTACCACTCTCCACCCTCTGAGGGGGAGAAAAGGCCCTTTAAATACCCCTTAGCCCCTCCCTTGGGCAAACCATTCAAATTGGACATGGGGGTTTTTTGGGTTTTAAGAAGTATTATTCCCTTGTCCCCAAAGAAAACTTTACCCAAATATGAGCCAACAGTTACTACCACAGAAATGGTCTTTTCTGCGCGTCAGACACATCTACGTCCGCATATATATATAAAATACAATGAGCCCGTCCCTTAAGTCATATGACCACCAGAAGCGCGCCGGGATGCGCTATTTATGGTGCAGGCAGGAAGCGCTTCTGGTTGGCACCTCAGTAGAAGGATGGGACGAGTGAGAGCATCCCAGTTCAGTGGTGAGTACCACGCGGTCTATGTTAGGGCGCGCTTGTCCACAGGCATGTGTGAGTGTGTGTTTCTGTGCGGGAGTAGAGGCGTCGAGTGTGCACCCTCGAACGCACTCCAAACGGGGAAGCCGGGAATATAAATGTTTATTTTGTGATGAAGTCCAAATGTTAAAAACGGTAGCACGCGCACATTAGTAAAAAGGTTTGTGCGCGCTTAGCCCCACGGCCAAAGTGCCACGTAGTATCCGCTCCCAGCGCCTGCATCTCCCGTGGGCCCAGAACGGGAGAAGAAAAGGCGCAGGGAGGCCTGTTGAGTGACGGGGTTAGGGGCGCTCCGTCACAAGTGCGCATCAAGATCTCTCTTTCACTCTCTTTGTCTGGCCTCTTATTCTGTGTTCCAGCGTTATTTCGTTGTGCAAATGCATTTATCATGATCATAAAAATATGTAGATTATTTTAACCTTAAGAAATCTTGCGTTTTTTTCTGCCAAAAATACTATGGGATAAATTGAAATTTCGGGTTTGCTTCGAGCTCGGGCCTGCAAATCAAGTTAATTGGTCGGGCTCGGGCTGGGTTGGGCTTTAATGCCCGCGGGCCTGGGTTGGGTCGGGCTGGATTTTTTAGGCCCGATCTTACCTCTAATCTGCAGCCAGGTCAAGTGGCACAGATTCTACAGACATTACAGTGGTGGTCCATCTATGGCTGTGTGAGTATCTGTGTACAAAAGGCCCCAAATTAAGTGTTTTATATTGGTGTTTTATATTGTAGTTTGCCATTTCCTGAGTAGCACTCAATTTTCCCATTCTCCTGTTGTCCTTGAAGTAGCATTACGTACGGAGCGTACAAGATTCGCGGTAGAAAGTTCAAGAGGAAAAGTGTGTCGGAGTCTCTCTGTTTATAATCCTGCTGTCTGTACATTGCTAACGTGCTACCTACTTCTCAGAAATGTGCGTTAATGAGCAAAGTACGTTTAAGTTGGTAGAGTTTGTCCTGTTGCTTTCGTTTTTTTCATGCACGGGTGTTAATGAACGCTATAGTTGTTGCCGTACGTTAGCGGTTAGAGAAGCAGTGACCCCCACCAGAGGAGCAGAGGACTGGCCCCCACCTCCACCCGGGCCAGTTGAGTGTGAAGTAGAGACTCCAGCTCCAGTGTTAGAACATCTCAACACAATGATGAATGAGCTCCAAATTCTTAGGAGAGAGGCTTTAGCTGCCCAGCAAAGTAAGCCAGTCTACACCTCACTAATGCACCTGCCCCAGTGTGCAGTTGCTCCACCTCAGCTGAAAGCCCCTCCCAAGCGTCCTGTAGCTCCTCCACCTAGAGCCGTTCATCCTCAGCAGAGCAGAGCACCCTGCATTGACTGCTTTTCCGCCCTTCATGTCACGGCAGCCACTAATACAGCCTAGATTACCTCCACCTGGAAGAGGCAAAACTCATAGCTGACGCCTACCTGCATTCCCCCACACCATTCACCGACACTATGCAAACTCTGAATGACGAGTTTGGACAGCCACATCAGTTAGCCCTCACGCGGATAGCTACAGTAATGGACTCACTCGACATTAGAAGAGGAGATGTAGCTGCCTTTGATAAGTTCTCCCTCCAGGTCCAGTCGTGTGGGATGCTGAAGACACTAGGTCCAGAAGGAGAGGTAGAGTTGCAGTGTGGCCATGTAGCTCGTCTGCTCAGCAAGCTACCCCAGAACTGTGACTGGGGGTAGCCACTGTGAAGTCGGTGAACACCAGGCTGCTATAGGCGCTCACTGCTGTCTGTCAAAATTTTCCGCCAGTTCCCCAATCATCATGATCAGCAGCAGCATCACAGTACGCCCACTGTTCCACTGACTCCAGAGACGCTCATATCCACAGGCGGGACAATTTTGGCTTTTGCTGTGGAAAAAAATGCCAAAAACACTCTGAGTCTTAGGAATCCAGTGAAGCTCAGCGTCAATAGGGATTTACGCAGCGTCTGAGCTGCTCTGAAGTGAGAAGAGGATCACGTTGGAGAAACAGATTAAACAGCTGATTAATGAACGACAAACTCTTGAAATTAAACACATTCAAGTGCACTTTTAATGCAACTTAATATCCACACACACACACACACAGGAACAGGAACAGAGACATTAACGCGGAAAAGTATTTTTTATTTAACATAGCCACATTTCAACAAACTGGACAGCTGAAAGGCCTTTAACCCTTTGGGCACCTTAAAAATGTACTTACACTCGTTAACTTAGGGACTGTTTGGGGCCTTTCATAAAAATCGCTATAAAAGTGTCAAATATACATTTTTTTTCTTACTTTTTTCACATGAAATCTTTTGTCCCACTTCAGACCTAGCCATAGATATAAAGTTTATTATCATTTATTAATATTTTGTATGTTTTTATGGCCTTTTTGTCATCAAAAACCCAATTTTTAGATGACGAAAACACAAAAAATGCCATATAATCCAAAAATATGGAGCAGAGTGGATCACTTTGGGTGAAGTTATTAGAGCCTTGACTAAGTCAATAATTAATAACAACATTGGTTTTGATGCATTTTTATTTTTGGAGCAAGGACAGATTATTGGAAAAAAAAAAAAAAAACCTACACTAATTAACTTAGGGACCTGTTTGGGGCCTCTCATAAAAATTGCTATAAAAGTGTCAAATATAAAAAAGCCATAAAAATATACAAAATAATAAACTTTATATCTATGGGTAGGTCTGAAGTGGGACAAAAGATTTAATGTAAAAAAATAAGAATTTTTGTATATGTATTTATAAATTGTTCATTCATTTTCTACTGCTTATTCCCATTAGGGGTAGCGGGTGACTGGAGCCTATCCCTGTAACTTGGGCTGTAGGCAGGGTACACCCTGGACAGGGGCCAGCTTGTTGCAGGGCTGACACAGAGACAAACACAGACAGACAACCATTCACTCTGACATTCATTAACTAGGGTCAATTTAGAGTCACCAATTCACCTAACACATGCAAGCTGGAGTACCTGGAGAGAACCCACGGTAACACAGGGAGGACATGCAGACTCCACCCAGAGAGTTTGTGTGATGGTGTATTAGTCAGCCTGGGGCTTGAACCCACAACCTCCTTGCTGGGAGGCGAGACCGCTAACCGCTCTGCCACTGTGCACAATAAATTGTCTAGTGTTAAATTGCCAGTGTACATGTGCTCACTGACAGCACAGTGGTTTAGTGGTTAACACTCTTGCCTCAAAGCAAGAAAGTCTAGGGTTCAGTTCCCAGACTGTATGGAGCCTTTCTGTGTGGAGTTTATATGTTCTTCCTGGGTGGATTTCCCCATCAACCTCAAAACATACACAACAGGCTAATCTTCCAGCTAGGTAGGTCCTGAACAAGATCTGGAAAAGAGTCTCCCTGAATATTTGCAAATTGTTTCCAAGAATTAGAAAAATCTAATAGATGTAAGGAATGATCATGAAACCATGTATAATCAAATGGATGTAACAAAAGATTAATAGGTCACAATTAGAAAAATGAAATTGATGTTACTACAGAAATTAAAGCTTTCTGTGTAACATATTAGCTTGCTGAATTTGATCATTTATTCTGAAATGTACAAATCTAAATAAATATAACTGTCACAATTATAGTAGATATGACAAAAATGCTATGCAAAAATTGAGGAGGATGGAAGAAACAGGCTTAGATAAGGAAACATGGAAAGACAGATGAATGTTTATTGAGGCAGGTAACTTGAGACGTACTTGGTGATGAAATCTACTGCTAATATGACCATGGCCGGCTGGGAATCGGTAGAGGATGAAGGAGACCTGCTGGAGGCATATGCCAGGTCTTGCTACGTGCACACACAGGACAAGCAGAAACAAAAGCACATGTGTCCCGATTCAGGAGGGCCACCAGAACCTTTGTTTAAGGAATGCACGTGTACGGTGGAAACCAGGATGGCAGGTTAGTTTAGAGGAGTGTCTCCATTGGAGGACCTGGGATCAAACTCATCAAGTCAGGTACAAACAAACAATTAGGTGGGCCATTACTGCGTCTGGTTGGGTTCGTTGGGCCTCCTGGACAACCCTCTCAATCTCCCATGTCACGGTTCCAAGTAGACAGGGGGGAGTAGAGGTTTTGTCCAGGGTTTCAGGGCTGTCAGTGACACAAGAGGGCGAAAGGATGGGACCAGGCTGGGTTTCGGACTCCTCTGAAGTGGACGGATGGGGAAGGGCATCAGGCTTTATGTTCCGGGATCCAGGGTGGTAGGAAACAAGAAACAATGCCCACCTGGCCTGCATGGAATTCAGGCAACATGTGTCTAGGACTGTTAATCCATGAGCTCATCTATGGATCATTGTTCAGGTCTATAAAGATGCAGCAGGTGGGCCTCATCCAGACAGGTGAGTGGGGGTGAGGTAGGCCGGGAAGTCCATAGGATGTGAGGTTAAGGGCCTAAGATCCAGTCATCACTGGGACATCTGCCAGCAGCCAAGCATCTGAAACAGTCTTACTCCCCCAGAGGGGAGCAGGAGAGAGGGACAACTTCTGAATAGCAATGATTAAAGATATAGAATAATAAAATTAATTGCAGTGTTGGAAGAGGAGCAACAGATGAAACCAGAGGACAGAGGCTCAGTGCACCATAACTTCCCCCAGCGTCTAGCTCCTAGAGCAGCCTATCTTCAGCTGTGGAGTTAACCTGTTCCTAGCTGGCCTTGAAGAGGAATGTTTTAAGCAAAACCCTAAATGTAGAGATTGTGTCTGCCTCTCTAACATGAGCTGGAAGCTGATTCCAGAAAACAGGAGCTTGATAACTAAGGCTCTACCTCCAACTGTACTTCTAGAAACCCTGGGAACCACTAATAGCCCTGCATTTTGTGAGCGCAGTACTCTGTTTAGTTGGTATGTTATTATGACATCAGTACAGCCTATGTAGGATGGGGCTGTACCATTTCCGGCCTTGTAAGGATTTTAAACCTAATTCTGAATTCAACTGGAAGCCAGTGAAGCGAAGCCAGCACAGGAGTAATATGTTCTCTTCTGTTAGTTCCTGTCAATAATCTTGCTGCTGCATTTTGAACAACCTGAAAACATTTTAAAGAGTTTTTAGGGCGCGCTGCCAGCAGAGTGGTACAGTAATCCAACTTAGATATAACAAACGCATGGACGAGTTAATTGTATTGCAAAAGATTAGCTGAACATATTTATTTTCTAGAGCAAATAATTTGAAATATATTATTTCAACGAATTATACAGAATTTTGTATTTCATTTTTGTAATTTCGTTAATAACATGAGAAATTCGATTTCTATAGTTAAATTTATTGCTAAATTATTTGCTACATCTACAACAGCTGAAACTCACTTTTTTCAGTGCATACAGTAAACTGACACACATTTTATTGTTTTATCATTATTGTTTCTTTTTTACCATTTTGTATTTGTTTTAACCATTGCACTTCTGACTGCTCTTCCTTCAGAGAAACGGCCATGCAGAACTGGATAGACAAGGACACTATTCTTTTTCACAGGCAAAGTGGGGTGCACCGTTCGGAAGTACTGCAATACCAGGCCGATGCGCGGAGTGGCCGGAGCAAGCCCCTAATGCCATCTCCCTGTTGCAAAAATCAATTTAATATATGGTCCC